>WBNM01042432.1:7521-35326 GCA_013399055.1 Ramphastos sulfuratus | reverse complement strand
GGGAGGGAAGAAAGAGCTGCATCAACTGGGTACATCATCACATTGCATAACTGAGTATTTTTGCATACGTATATTACATAAAGACATCTATACATTCTGAGAAGAGCTCTTTATGCTATGAGCCTGTACATAAACATAGACATTAAGAAAATGAAATGCCAAAAACAAGTTTGGAGAAACCTGTCTCTACAGCAACTGCCAGCTTTCCTAGAATTTCCTAGCACATCCCAGTGAGGCCCAGCGGTTTCATGAGTCACAAAAACACACCAAAATTAAGCCATTTTTCTCTACAGCTTCCTTTCCTGTCATCCAGGTGATTTCTATGGAACAGGGAACTCTCCTGTAGCTGCTGGAAAAGAACACTTTGTCATGGAATCACAGAATGGTAGGGTAGGGGTTGGAAGAGACCTTTAGAGATCATCTAGTTCAACCCTCCTGCTAAACCTGGGCCACCCACAGCAGGCTGGACAATTGAACTGGGTTTGGAATCTCTCCAGAGACGGAGACTCCACAGCCTCTCTGGGCAGCCTGCTCTAGGGCTCCAGCACCCTCACAACAAAGAAATTTCTCTTCATATTGAAGTGGAACCTCTCGTGTTCCAGCTTCTACCTGTTTGTTCTTTGTCCTATCACTGGGCACCACCAAGAAGAGCCTGGCACCTTCTTCTTGACACTCACCACTCAGATATTTATAGACCTTGGTAAGATTTCCTCTCAGCCTTCTCCTCTCAAGACTGAACAGCCCAATGTCCCTCAGTCTGTCTTCACAGGAGAGATGTTCAAGTCCCCCAGTCATCCTCATAGCTCTCCACTGGGACTCTCTCCAGAGATCCCCTTTAGTCCTTAAGGTTTAGATATGCTTCCCCCAAACTTTGCAGCACCAATCTCAAATTCCAGTTTTCAAACATCCCTTGCCCAAAAGCTGTGCAATGAATCAACTTTCTACACAAGCAAAAAGACTTGGCTAGCACAGAGAGTATTGAAATAATTTCCCCTCCCACAGCCAGTTTCAATGAATACAGCAATTTTCTTAAACACAAAAGGCACTGCAGTGGTGTGAGTCCAGTGAAGCCAGGTGAGTTGAAGCAGACTACTTCATGCCAGGTAAGAATATGGTCAACAAAACAAATATGGTGTCAAGAAACTCATGTTTTCTGCAATTTAGGTAAAAGTCACAAATTAAGTTCTGTGTATGGACATGCACCATCACCATCAGCTGGACTCGATCTGAGAGGTCTTTTCCAACCAAAACAATTCTATGAATCTATCATCACATATTTATCTCCAACCTCATAACCTTTTTCCCCTTTGAATCATGAACTCTTGAAATTAAATATGTGATTTGGAGAACTTTTGAAAACACAAACCAGACACTTCTGAGTGTTTCCATCACTGCAAAGCTCACAGAGAGCAGAACCTGTCATTGCTCTTTCCCACGTGGCAGTTAACATGTCAGCACCACACACTATCTGCTCCTTACATACAGACAGACCAGCTCCAGTTGGCATGAGGTAACTGACAAAACGTGCAGCACTCAAGTGTGATGGTTTATTATTGAGGAATTGCTAAAAGTGTATGGGTTTGGTTTTTTTTTTTTTCAGACAAGCTGCTGCATAATACTAGTGCTGCTGCTTTGTCTCCATGTCAGCCTTGCCACTGGGGTTGCACTCATCCCCCATAGAGCAAGAACACAGAAAGGGAGTCTCCTTGGAAATTAAAAATACTAAAATCACTAGGCAAAAGCCACGAAGGCACTGGACAGTAGCAGAGGTGTTGGGAAAAGACCTCTCTCAGGTCCCTTCATTGCCTCACCCATGCAGCAATGCAGTTCTGTGCTGGACACTGAAAGCACCCTCACTATAAGAAGGTCAGAGGGCTATGGTAGCCTCAAAGAGTGTCTTAAAGCTGCTTAACTGACCCTATTTTTAAGTCCTAACATTTTAAGACTTATTTTTACACCTCCTGATGACCTGCCTTCCACACCGGCAGCTCAAAAGCTGAGGCACTTCCTGGTGCACTTATTCAGCAGAGCCAGCTTGCAAGTCTTGTGTTTCAGTCTGCACAAAGCCATTTACCTGTGCTTCTTCACAGTCTAACGGAGAGGAACCTTCCCTCATTGCCTCCCATCTTTCTAATCCACTCCTTCTGATAAGCAGAAGAACAACTACCACCAGATGAGAAAATCATTTTGTATCACTGCAGAGTTCAGAGGGACACGCAGGACTGAGCAGACCAGAGACTGATGTGGCCCCTGGCATTTTACATCTCCAATTTCACTTCTCCAACAAGAGCAGTGCCATGTCTAGGACAAATGATGAATGAAGTGGCTATGCTGTGCTAGTTAAAAAAAACCACCAAATTTTGAAAGGCTGGCATTGCTTAGGGGGCTACTCAACACCAGGTCTCAGGTCTGTGCCCTAAGGGCTTCCAAACCCTTTGTACATCTCAGGATTAGGTCCGAGGTCACACTTCACAATCTTCCAGGTTGTCTAACTGTTGCACCATGAAGACGTAAACAAACATAAAAGTCAAACCCAGAAGCCTGTGTTAGACTCACCATCTGTGCAGCCAGAAATACTGTCTAGCACCTGAGTAAACAGGCCCAACATAAATTCATGGTTATGAAGAGGAACTACTTCGTGTCAGACTATTGGCACATAAAAGACAAGCACATAATTTTCAGCTTTAGGTGTCTGTGGGAGAAGAAGTGATGAAAGAGGAGGAGGAAATAAGGATGATCAAACACACCAAAAGGAAAATGAACCCAAATGGTGTTCCAGTATCTTAATAAACCATGACAGCTCCTCTCACAGAGTGGTTTGGGCTTAAAGGGACTTTAAAGAACATCTAGCTCCAATCCTCCACTAGATGAGGTTGCTTGAGATCTTGGATGCCTGCAGGAAGGGAGTATCCCATAATCTCCCTGGGCAACCTGTTCCAGTGTCTCACCACTCATGGTAATGGTCTCAATCTCATTGTTCTCACTGCTGATGGCTTAGCCTTTCCTCCATCCTGCTTTATGCACCTGCATCCCTCTGAAGGTGTGGATGAGACCAAGAACAGACACAGCATCCAAGGTGGTATTCCTGTGTTAAGTGGTCAAAGCCTCAGTCACCTGAAATTGTCATACAATGCCATTGGATCAAACACACACACAGGGCTAGGCAGGGGGATGTGAGATCCTGGGCATGAGTAAGAGGGGCATAACCTGCTCCCTGCCAACAAAACCACCAAGTACAACATGCTGATAAACTTAAAGTACAGAAGAAATCAAACAAGGCTCTCTCTTTTCCACACTTAGCCAAAGTACCCTGCTTGCAAATAACAATTCTGCATATATCCTTATCCCAATGGGTGAGGACTCACACCTTGAGTTCTAGCTTTGGTTTTGGGGCCCTTACTAGAGGAGAGACATTGAGGTGCTTGAAGCAGGACCAGGGAGGAAAAGCAAGGCTGGTGGAGGGTGTGGAGAACAGGTCTTGTGGTGGGCAGCTGTGGGAACAGGGCTTGTTTGGCCTGGAAAAGAGAAGGCTGAGGGAAGACCTTCTTACTCTCTGCAACTTCCTGAATGAAGGCTGGAGCCAGGTGGGGATTGGTCTTTCCACCCTAGTGACAAGGGATGGATGGAAGGAGAGGCAGTGACCTCCAGCTACACCAGGGAAGGTTTGAGTTGCATCTTAGAAGAAACTTGTTGACTGAAAGGATTCACAAAGGCTAGAGAAGGCTCCCCACGGAGGTGATTGAATTCTTACCCCTGGAGACGTTTAAAAGACACAGAGATGTGGTGCTGAGGGACATGGGTTAGCACCAGACTTGGTGGAGTTAGAGAATGGTTGTGCTCCATGATCTTAAAGGTCTTTTCCAACCAAAATGATTATGATTCTATGGCAGACACACACTTTCAGTGTAACTAAGACAGCAGCCTGACTGATTTGGCTTATCTAAACTATTTAATGCACACATTCCATAGGTGCATCTGTGTTGTTGCAGCTATAGCTCTCACGAGTTGCATTATGAAACCCTATTTCAGAGGTTTACAACTCTCCTGCAGCAGGGACAGTGAAGCTTTCTCCTTTAAGGCTCTGTTATTCTTCACTGTTACATGCCCTTAAAAGCCTGAAAATAAAATTCCGTTTCCTATCGACTTTGTCCTTCTCCAGACAGCAAACATTGTATTTTGCTGCAGTTTTAGTGCACTGCTAGCTGAAACATATGTCCATCCTATTTATGTCCTTCTTTTGAGCACCCACCTGTATCACTATCATCAGTTACAGAAGCACCTGGCGAAAGGGGCAGGATGTGGCATGGCTCCAGGGAGTGTAACACAAACCCCATCCACAGAGAGAAGGCTACATTTGGGACATCACAATGCAAAGCTCATGGCTTATTTCACCCCACTAAGGAAGCAAAAAAACAATATGTAAAGGGCAGATCCGTGTTAAACTTGCTTTGTTGTGGCATTTCTGAGAGCACTCAATCATAACCAGTTGTTCATGGCCCAATAACCCAAGACCAATTTTCTCTTTATCCAAAACAAGATGCATCATTCCCAAGGGCTGAGACCCAGCCCTTGTGAGGGCCACAATACGATTTGGGGCCTTGTAAACATGACAATGGCAAGGACTGGAAGGTTACAGGCTGAAAGAGTTGGGGTTGTTCAGCCTGGAGAAGAGAAAGCTCTAGGGATACCCTAGAGCAGCCTTCTGACCCTTGAAGGGGGCTACAGGAGAGCTGGGGAGGGACTTTTGACAAAGGCATGGAGTGACAGGACAAGGGGTAATGGTTTCAAACTGAAAGCAGCTCAATTTAGATGAGACATTAAGAGGAAATTCTTCCCTGTGAGGGTGGCAAGGCACTGAAACAAGTTGTCCAGAGAAGCTATGGAGGCTCCAGGCCTGGAAGTGTTCAAGGCCAGGCTGGATGGGGCCTTGACCAACCTGGTCCAATAGGAGGTGTCCCTGCCCATGGCAAGGGCACTGGAACTAGATGATCTTTAAAGGTCCCTTCCCACTCAAATCATTCCACAATTTTATAGTTACACCTCCTGCCTTTTGTGTGGGAGCAAAATTCCCTGCAAAAGATATGATAAGGGACCTTGAAAAATTAACCTTGCAGAGCTCCTTAGCACAGGGAGGATCCTGACTACTATTTTCACTTGGCAGCTAGACACTTCTTCAAAATCAGGCTGCTATCTTTTGTCAATTTTGAAAGTAGGACAAAGTTTCATCTTAACTTCAATACTTCCTTAAATATTAAAGCATTTATAACATGCTAAAACCATGACAGATTGCACCAAAGCTTCAAATTCTAAATTAATACCAACTTCCCACCCACTGCCTCCCTGGGCACAATCTTGGAAGGACAGAAGCAGCAGATTAACATTTCAAAGCTGAGCCCCAGTTTTCTCTCAGCTATCACTAGGTCTCCGGGGCAAACAGTCACTTCCCTTGTGGAGCCTTCAGGAATGCAGATGGCCTGTTCTTGCTGTGGCAAAATCCTGTCACCCTTAAAGGGATACTGGGATCTCAGGGAAGTGCAACGGGAGTCAGACGTAGGAAGAACTCAGTGTAAATCTGAGAAGGCAGAAAATGTAACGCACTGAAAATAAACCAGAATCTGCAGGCGAGTTAAAGAAGGTAAAGGTTTAAAGAGACATATTTGCTAAATGGAGGCAGCAGACCTATTTTTAAGTGTGAACTACAGACTATAGTCACTCTAAGAGAAGAGAAGGCTTTGGGAAACATTACAGCTACATTTCAATATCTGAAGGGGACCTACAGGAAGGGATTGTTTAGAAGGGCTCGTGTTGATAGGACAAGGGGCAAGGGTTTGAAACTGGAGCAGGGCAGATTAAGGTTGGACACCAGGAAGAAGTTCTTTACGAGGGTGGTAAAATACTGGAACAGGTTGCCCAGGAATGTGGTTGAGGCCAAGTCCCTGGAGACACTCAAGATCAGACTTGATGTGGTTCTGGGCAGCCTGATCTAGTTGGAAGTGTCCCTGCTGACTGCAGAGGGTTTGGAAAAGATGACCTTTGAGGGTCCCTTCCAACCTAATGCAATCTATTAATCTGTGTAAGAGGTTTTGAAACAGGAACAGTGCAATATCAATCACTGACAATGCTCAAGTAATTAAAAACCATGTTTTACTTGCATTTTCTGTCACCTAAACACTCCCAAAACGGCCATCACTGGATCTAAATCCCAAGGATTACATATTTTTCTACTGCCATTACTGCATTTCATTAAATCCATACCCCTAATTTCACAAACCTGATGACTGGTGTGCACAGAGAACTTCTGCATGTAACTTTTTTGGCATTTGTAATACAGGGAGATATTCAAATGAACCAAGGAGATTCCTGGGCAATCTCTGCTTCCCATCAACCACAGACAGCTACCAACCCTCAGCAGAGATGACACCTCCCTAGCCATAAAGTGCAGTCATTACCTCCACATCCATGCGTACTGTCTCTGGAATGCAGTTCTGTATCTCTTGCTTTGCTCTAGCTCTTACTACCTCTTTTGCATGGTTACTAATTACTAGGGAGAGGAGCCGACAAAAGTCCTTTGTGTCAAAGTATAACCGTGCCTCCAAAACTTTTGTAAGCATTCTCTCTTGAGGCAAAAATTGGTTTAGACATAGTCTGAAACTTCCATTTTAAAGATCTGAGAACATTTAGTATTAAGTTCAAAGATTCATAGAATGGTTTAGGTTGGAAGGGACCTCAAAGATCATCTAGCTTCAACTACCCTGCCATGGGCAGGGACACCTCCCACTAAACCAGGTTGCTTAAGGCCTCATCTAGCCTGGCCTTGAACACCTCCAGGGAGGGGACATCCACAACCTCCCTGGGCAACCTGTTCCAGCATCTCAACCCCCTCACTGTTAAGAATTTCTTCCTAATCTCCAGTCTAAATCTCCTCTCCTCAAGCTCCAATCTATTCCATCTTGTCCTATCACAAGTCCCTTAAAGGCAAGCCAAATGTGTGTCAAATTCATGTAATACAACAATGCTTGAAATAAAAAAAGGCCTCTAATGGAAGGCAATACCTGTAAATGTACCCACCTAAAGATGGATCCTACAAAAAAGAAGTAACAGCCAGTTAAAAAAACAGTGAGATGTTTGATGTACAAATATTGCTAGGTTATTTGCTATTATAACTGGTTGCTAATGTAAGAAGCCATTTGGGTACAGAAATATTAATATTCATCACCGTTTAATTAGCTATCTGGGAATACTACAGCAATTTCTTACCAAATCCAGAAAGACATGAGTTATGTCTCCAAGGATGGGGAAGAGGAAAGATGGTATCTTCTCTGATGACTAAGAATCATGTCATTTCACCAAGACAGTATTTCAAGAACACGGAGACTTTGATACAGAAAATGCCAAGAGTTGAGACTGATCTGAAAAAACCACTACCTGATAAACTGCATCGACACCGAAAGAAAACACCAAAGCTCCATTACTAAAGAAATAACAAAGCCAAGCAGCCTGACCAGAGACTGTGGAAAAATCACCAACTTCCCCACTTCCAGCAGAAACACTGCAGTAGATCAGTGGAGATGGATCTCTCCAGGCCCTTGGGGTGGGGTTCACACAGGCAAACCATGGTGGCTCTGAGCTGTGCAAGCTGAACCACGGTAACCACCAATGCACGGTGCTGTTCTGAGTGGAAAATACTTGGAACAGTCATGTCTCAGTTATCAGTGGACAATTTATCCAGGGGATGGATTAACTATCAGACACATAAAGATACCAGAGCTGCCTATGCCATTAGCTCAGGAGCAGCGCTAGAGGAGAGCTGAAGTGGTTTATGTACGTGCCCAGGTGAAGAGATGACTCTGTCTGCCACATTGAAGCCGCTCAAGTCTGAGCCAGCTTCAGGCACAGACAATCTCATTGTGTCAGCTCCATGCACCTGAGACACCAGCAATGAGCCCCAGCACCCAGCTCACCCATCACAGAGGAAGGCTTAGCCTGTTGACCCAAGCTCTGGGGACCATAGCAGACCTCTAGCTTCAGAGACCACAGTAGACCTCTGGCTTTAAGTCTCCTTGCCTGCTGTTCAGAACTGGCTCTGTGTTACCCAAGTGCCCCTGCAGAGTGACAGCAATGTCCACTACTGCAAAAATCTGAGCACATCCACTCAACCCTGCTAGCCCAGATAACAGAAATACAGGTCTTATATTAGTTTAGCACTAGAAAGGCCACCAATGTGCTCAATCTGCCTTCTGACTGCAGCAGACTGCCAGTGCACACATGCAAAGAACTGCTGCACCAGCACATCTACACTTTGTATGCTCATGTGTTCCCTGACATGAGCTTACTCCAAGTATGCTCACAGCCAGTACTAAAACAGCTCCACCTGCTCTCCTGAGCCTTCACAAGCAAGCAGCAGAGACAAAGAGAACGCAGCTGTCATTCAGCATCCTGAAGCAGTGGTCTTCTAACCCAACTGCTTGCTGGCACCCTGGCAGCATTAGCCTGAAAGACTCTGCAAGCACACCAACGAGGACTGGGATTGAGAATTTGAATCCAACATGAATAATTTTTGCTGTTTAAGTTATTAGCAGTGCTGCCACTTAACATCAGTTTGGTTGTGGATTATATTCCTCTAAACAAAGGTGTCACAAACTTGAATAAACACCGAGTAGGATTTAATAAATACCCAGAATCTAAAACTGCCATTAACAGGCCCGTTATGAATGCTTCATTTAATTAACTGAATTTACTTGGTATAACAGCATTGAGTTAAGATTAGTTATTTCTGCTCATGTATAAATTGTTTAAGTTACTGCAGATTGAGACTCAGCAATGTTTCAATGGATACCAGACTCCTCAGTCTACTACCCAAAACACTGGTGACCTCTGCCACGAGACTCACCACTGTACACAGAATCACAGAACGCCAGGTTGGAAGGGACCCCAAGAATCATCTGGAGCAACCTTTCTAGGAGATAGCGTTGTTGAAATGAGCTGGCCCAGCACCCTGGCAAGCTGAGTGTTAAAACTGTCCAACAAAGGGCAATCCACTGCTTCCCCTGGGAAAGGATTCCAAAGTGAAAAATTTTATTCTAGGTTTGAATGGGAAGCTCCCCAGCAGTCACTTGTACCCATCACCTCTTGTTTCTAACATGTGGCTCCTTGTAAAAAGGGAGTCCCCATCCTCCTGGCAGCCACCCTTTATCTACTGGTCTGTGGTAATAAGGTCTCCCCTAAGCCTTCTCAAGGCTGAACTAAGCCAGTTCTCGCAGCAGTTTTAATTTACTAATGAGAGCACCCGCACCAGAGCAGTGCTAACTGTGAGTAATCCCTGATGGGAGGAGGAAGAGGATGTGGATGCCTCTCCCATCCTCCCCTGTCTGATGATAGACCATTCAGCACAGCAGGGAAAAACCTCCAGGAAACAGATATAATGGAAGTCACTAGTAAGCCTTAAATCGGCTCTGCAAGAGCATTAGGACTTGGCTCATTTTCCTTCGCATTTTAGTGATTTTGGTGATAAAATTACTTGGCACTGAACACTTCAAAACACCCTTTGCTACACAGGATACTGCCTTGTTTTCCCTTGCAGTGTTTTGCATTCATTCCCACAAATTATCTTTTCTTTAAGTGATACTAAAATAAACAATGAAAATATACAAAGGAACCCATATTCTCTTAATGAATAATTAGATACTACTTTTGAACACACAACCAAAGCCTGAACAGCCAATAAATCCAAGACAAAGCTTCAATTACCCCAGATAATGCCTATAAACCCAGCAGTGCTTTACAAAGATATGTCAATGTCAGCACCTTTATTTTACATAGAGAAAATGGGAGCACTGAGAGCAGACATGGTCAGATCACATCACATCCAAGAATTCAGACCCCTTTATTCCCAGATTAATTAGCAACTCTTCTATCAGTGTTCCTCCTCATATTAACATTCAACCACACTGTAACATACACCAACAGGAAATATTACCCCTAATCCTTTGGAAACAGCTGTGCTTTTTTCTCTAGAACATCTCTGCTTATTTGCACGTTGTGTGAAATGTTGCTGCTCTCATTAAAAATACCTCCAAAGATTAAAAACATTAAGAGAATTTTATTTTCTTAGAAGAAAAAACAACCACCCCAAAACCCCAACAAAACCATTAAAACCATTTTGGACAACGGCAAAATGTTTTCAGTGACTATCTTTGGCACTCAAAAGTAAAGTATTCAAAATTACAAGATTTAACTGGTAGAGGGTTGATTGACATTAGATATTAGGAAGAAACTCTTCACTTTAAGGTGAGTGAGACATTGGAAAGTATTGCCCAGAGAAGCCATAGAGGCTCGAAGCCTGGAAGTATTCAAGACCAGGCTGGACGTGGCTTTGATCAACCTGGTCTAGTGGAAGGTGTCCCTGCCCATGGCAAGCGGATTGGAACTAGATGACCTTTAAGGTCTGTTTCAACCCAAACCATTCTATGATTCTATGAATCTATGAACTTAATACTAAATGTTCTCGGATCTTAAAAATGGAAGCTTCAGACTATGTCTAAACCAACTTTTGTCTCAAGAGAGAATGCTTACAGAAAATTTTGAGGCATGTTTATACTTTGACACAAAGGACTTTCCTCAGCTCCTCTCTCTAGTAATTTGGTCTCCAAGCGTGGAAGTATTCAACACTAGGTTGGACGTGGCTTTGACCAACCTGGTCTAGTGAAAGATGTCCCTGCACATGGCAGGGGGGTTGGAACTAGATGATCTTTAAGGTCATTTCCAACCTAAACCAGTCTATGATCACTGAGAAACAAAAGTTGCTGAAGGTAGAACGAGACACAGAACAGCTGAGTTACTAATTAAGAATGGTCCAGATACGTGGCGATTATCTGATGTCTTTTGATAGCATCTTCTACCCTCCTGAAAGGACAACATACACAGGGGGGAAAAAAAACCCAAAACAGACTAGGAGCACATCTGCAGATACAAACCAAAACTCTGCTCTTTCTACACCAAAGCAGTATAACAAGCAGCCATTAGACAGCAAACTGAGACGTAGAATCATAGAATGGTAAGGTTGGAAGAGACCTCAAAGATCATCTAGTACATGTACACCATGATTCACAGAAAGCTTTGGGCAGCTTCAATGGCAACCCATGCTAATCTTTGACAATTCGCAATCCAGTTTCACCCAGGTAAAACGGCTTCAAAAAGGCAGAAAGGAATCAGGTTCCTGCCACATTGCAGAAATCACCAGTGCAAAAGTGGGTGGGAAGAGTTAACAAGCACCATAGCACAAAGAGTTACTCAACAAGAAAAATAAACTTGGAAAGAAAAGAAAGTGGTTAGTCACCAGGGATTATAATAGCCCATAGTAAACAGCCCAGTTCATCAACCAAACAAAGCAAATACCCCATCCTGCGGGATGCTAAGGAATTCTTTGGAAGGGAGCACAAGCTCTCCACTTTCAGTGCGCTCAATCAGTGAGTTTAGTGATGAGAAGTCCAGGTTCCCAGGAGGGAATGCTAAATTTCCCCATGCCCTGAAGATGAGCACAGAATACAAACAGCAGGGTGCAAACACTCAGTTTACCAGTAGATCTAGAGAGGCTTGCAAAAGCAGCTTCAAAAAATAAAATCTCCTTCATCCAACTCTTAAGACCTCACCAGTTCCCATTTCTCAGTAACAAACTGACAGTGCCTTCTGTTCTGGACTTCAAAAATAAAAGCTCAGTGCTGCAAAGGCTGCATCCTGTGAGGAGTCCCAGTTCAGCACATTAAGGTTACACAGGAAAAGCCTCTGAAGGCTTTGGATCCGTATCTGTGGTTTGAGGAATGTGCAATTAAAATTGGTTGCTCCTAAAGTGGCAGAAGGGTGGAGGCTGACAATAACAAACTACAAGCTCCGGTACAGTCAGTTGAAAGCTGTGTCTTCTCTCCAGCTCCACCAGATACTAAATTAGCTACAGTTCTGGCAGCAGTTTGTCTGCTGCTCGTGAAGCAAAAGGGAAGAGACTTGTTAAAACTCAGCTGACAGGTTTTTGCATCTATCCTCAGTTCAACCACACACTAGTCTGCTGAGTGTGGAAGTTTCTCCTCTGGCTTTAGTCAACATGAAACAAAAGGCCCAACCAAGCACAGTGGTGAGGGCCCTTCCTTCACAGAAGTAAACATTTCTTCATCAAAATGGTTCCACTGGATGGGGTGTGATAACTCTCAGACAAATTACCATAAGCAGCTACTGCTGGCAACAGTCAACAGAGAATGAGTGCTGACTTTATCTGGATCATCATCTATGAAAACGCTCAACACGACAAGCAAGATGCACTGGGTAGGAGACACCACATCTGCATTATCATTAAGAGTCCTCCAGTTCCATGCTGCACACTGGCACCAGTGCAACTCGCTGCTACGGCGGAGAGCCTCACGTGAAACAAAATCACATGGCATTATGAAAATATCCATGCGTTTTAGCATCCATTTCCTAGTGCAACCCATGCTATGTGCTTTCAAGCCAGTATGGTCACACAGAAATGGCCACGCAGAGTCAGGGCCTTCTACTACTTCTCTGCCAAAGTGTAATGACACCCCAACCTCTGAGTTTTTCCAGAGCAAACAGCTTCACAGCACTAATGCTTTCCCTCTGCATAATGTTTGTTATCAAATCAGGAGAGGCAGGCGCAGCAGATTTTTGAGGGATGCCTAAGGGAGAGAAATTAACCCAAAATTCAGTACAAGAGAACTTCTGTCATATTATGCTGCCTGAGGATACAGACTCATGACTCAACTAAATACACTTTTCCTAAAGAAAACCACCATTTCATGTTAGTCATGCTTCTGAAGAGCATCTCTGCTCAGCACAGATTCCAACATGACAAACTAGGGGCTTATGACATCAACCATCACACGATGCAGTTTGATAGCAAAGGCTCAGAGCCTGATTCCAGTTTGCATGACCTTTTCCAGGATTTCTACGGGTTCTTGTATATATTTGCTAGAAAATACAACAGTAACAGGATGAGAGATACCACAACTGAAAACAGGGCTGACAATACTGTGACCAAAAAAGCATTAAGAATTACAGGTGAAGGTAACCATAGAATGGTTTCTGTTGGAAGGGACCTTAAAGACCATGTAGAACAGCAAGGCTGAAACTTTAAGCATGCACATTTTGATGACGGAAATCCCTTAGAAACACGAAGAAAAAGTGAAAGATTTTTTCAATTCAGAGCAAAAAGAGGTGATACAAGGCAAAACAGTTAATAAAAACATGTCTGGCTGAGGAACAGCTTGGAGAGGTACACAGAAGAGATCCTGCTTTATGAAAGCAATGAGAATAGAAAGGTAATTATTCAGCCAATTTGTTCCAAGATGAAATAACACATGAGACAAGCAGGGCACAGAAGCTCGTGGGATGGATATCCAACAGGTGCTTCAAAAGTAGGTGTCTATTCCTCAGCTATCCGTTGCTGCAGGGAAGAGGATTCCATGACCCCGAGTGCTCCATCCTGTGTACACTGCTAATAGCAGGGGTCCCTCCCAATTGCCTAATGCGGGATTATGCAAAAGATGATCCAGAACTGCCAAGTCAGGGCTTTGTACTATCATTCCACACCCCTACAGAGACTACTGAGATAAAGCATTAGCCCTGGGCACACCACTCTCATTAACCCCTCCTCCTTCCTGCTCTCTCCCCATTAAGGCTGGGCACACAGCTGACAAAGCCAGTCTTTGGGTCTCCTTATGCTCACACAGCTGATGCAGAGGGAAATGACAGGAACTCCAGCCCTTTCCAATCCCTGGTGACTCTGGTACAGCCAGACCTCCTTAAACATGAGCTTTCAGCCTGCAGCAAAGTCATTCTTCTAAGCTAGAGGTCAAGATAGCAGCTCAATGTCTCAGCCTTTTGTCTGTATGAGGAAGCTTTAATGCATTAACACACTGGTAGATAGAAAGCCGGACATGAGTTGGCAATGTGTTCCCAGCCGTGTCCTGTGCTGATCCCCAGCAGTGTGGGCAGCAGGTAGAGGGAGGGGATTCTGCCCTTCTGCTCCACTCTGCTGACACTCCACCTTCAGTGCTGGGGCCAGCTCTGGAGTCCTCAGCACAGCACAGACACGGACCTGTTGGAGCAGGGCCAGAGGAGGCCACAGCAATGATGGGAGGGCTGGAAGCCCTCTGCTGTGAGGCCAGGCTGAGAGAGTTGGAGTTGTTCAGCCTGGGAAAGAGAAAGCTCCAAAGGCGCTGGTAAGAAAGCTGGGGACATTTTTTTATCAGGGCCTGTTGTTGCAGGACAAGTGGAGATGGTTTGCACTAAAACAGGGAGACTTAAGACTACTGAATTTACTTACAATGAGGGTGGCGGCAACTGACGTATGTTGCCCAGAGAGACCACAGAAGCCCCATCCCTGAAGCCATTCCAGGTCAGGTTGTGTGAGGCTCTGAGCAACCTACTCTAGTTGCAGATGTCCCTGCTGACTGCATGGGGGTTGGACTAGACAAACTTTAAAAGTCCCTTCCAATCCAAATCTATGATTCTATGGACATGGAGCACTACAAGAACTGAAGCAACTCTACAGAACCCTACTCCAAAACAAGAGAAGAATTCTTGTAAACTCAGAACATTTGTACACACTATCAAACTCAGGGCACATTTCCAGCACTGCTTGACCTAATCAACCCTCTTTGAAGAAAACAACATTTGTTTTCTAAGTTGACTTCTGCAAAAGAAATTGCTACAACCCAAAGCAGCAATCCAGTCCAAAGGAGCACTTCCAAAACCACAGCTGCAGCCCCAAAAAGTTTGTTGAAGTCTTGAAATTTCTACCACTACACAATAACTCTGAAGGCTACTGGTAGGCCTTGCTAGAAAACCTGACCTCAAAAAGGGTGATTCTGAGAAGGTGGCCTACATTTCATCTGCTCTTCAAAGTGGACTGTAAATTTGTCAGTAAACAGACATTCCTGAGGAACAACCACATTCAACTTNATTCTTCTAAGCTAGAGGTCAAGATAGCAGCTCAATGTCTCAGCCTTTTGTCTGTATGAGGAAGCTTTAATGCATTAACACACTGGTAGATAGAAAGCCGGACATGAGTTGGCAATGTGTTCCCAGCCGTGTCCTGTGCTGATCCCCAGCAGTGTGGGCAGCAGGTAGAGGGAGGGGATTCTGCCCTTCTGCTCCACTCTGCTGACACTCCACCTTCAGTGCTGGGGCCAGCTCTGGAGTCCTCAGCACAGCACAGACACGGACCTGTTGGAGCAGGGCCAGAGGAGGCCACAGCAATGATGGGAGGGCTGGAAGCCCTCTGCTGTGAGGCCAGGCTGAGAGAGTTGGAGTTGTTCAGCCTGGGAAAGAGAAAGCTCCAAAGGCGCTGGTAAGAAAGCTGGGGACATTTTTTTATCAGGGCCTGTTGTTGCAGGACAAGTGGAGATGGTTTGCACTAAAACAGGGAGACTTAAGACTACTGAATTTACTTACAATGAGGGTGGCGGCAACTGACGTATGTTGCCCAGAGAGACCACAGAAGCCCCATCCCTGAAGCCATTCCAGGTCAGGTTGTGTGAGGCTCTGAGCAACCTACTCTAGTTGCAGATGTCCCTGCTGACTGCATGGGGGTTGGACTAGACAAACTTTAAAAGTCCCTTCCAATCCAAATCTATGATTCTATGGACATGGAGCACTACAAGAACTGAAGCAACTCTACAGAACCCTACTCCAAAACAAGAGAAGAATTCTTGTAAACTCAGAACATTTGTACACACTATCAAACTCAGGGCACATTTCCAGCACTGCTTGACCTAATCAACCCTCTTTGAAGAAAACAACATTTGTTTTCTAAGTTGACTTCTGCAAAAGAAATTGCTACAACCCAAAGCAGCAATCCAGTCCAAAGGAGCACTTCCAAAACCACAGCTGCAGCCCCAAAAAGTTTGTTGAAGTCTTGAAATTTCTACCACTACACAATAACTCTGAAGGCTACTGGTAGGCCTTGCTAGAAAACCTGACCTCAAAAAGGGTGATTCTGAGAAGGTGGCCTACATTTCATCTGCTCTTCAAAGTGGACTGTAAATTTGTCAGTAAACAGACATTCCTGAGGAACAACCACATTCAACTTCCACAATGACATTTAAAACACCTCTGAAGAGTTGAAGAAACACAAGAGAACAGCTAGCTGAAGTGCATGAGCTTGCAATCAGCTCTTCATGGGCAGAACCACACATGAACGTGGAATTTAATGTCCAGTCCAGGCTGTTCTGGGATAAAACAACTAACACCTGGTCAAGGGAGCCCCTTGTCCTGCAAAGATACCTTAATACAACCTCCCAGCCACACCAACTCATTTGCAAGACGGAGACCACCAATACTTGCAGATTTTGTGCGGAATTACTTTCCTCAGCGTTATCAGAGCCACTTAGGTCAATGACCTGCAAGCACTGCAATTTCTTTCTGAACAATAATCAAAATAACCATGCACATCTTTTTAACCCTTCCACATACCAAGCATTACTTACAGTGGTATGATGAGAGACACTGCTTCCAATATTGAGGTTTTTGAGAAGCTGAGGAGACCCTCCATATTGCCCCGAGATCTGCTTCCTGACTTCTGCAGCTACAGTCCTGAAATGAGATGGGGACAATATTACCTCTGTGAAAGAATCACAATGGAAATGATAATCAGAGAGGGTTTATGAAAAAAACCAAATGCTTCGTGTGCTGGTGAGTGTCACCAGGTGGTGAGAACAGACCCTGTGGATGAAACCCCTGGAGTTAAAATATTCTCACAAACCTGAGCATGTCTATTCAACGTAGGTTGACCACGAACCAGCAATGTGCTCTTGTGCCCAAGAGGGCCAATGTTATCTTGGGGTGTATGAGAAAGGCTGTGGTTAGTAGGTCAAGAGACCTGCCCTGGCAAGGCCACGTGTGGAGTACTGTGTCCAGTTCTGGGCCCCCCAGAGTTCAAGGATGCAGAACTGCTTGAGAGAGTACAGTGCAAAGCCACAAAGATGATTAAGGGAATGAACATCTCTCTTACAAGGAGAGACTGAGGGAGCTGTGGCTCTTTAGCTTGGAAAAGAGGAGACTGGGAGATGACCTCGTCAATATTTATTAATATGTAAAGGGTGAGTGCCAGGAGGATGGAGCCAGGCTCTGCTTGGTGATGCCCAATGACAGGATATGGTGCAATGGGTGGAAGCTGAGGCATAGGAAGTTCCATGTAAGCATGAGGAGGAATTTTTTTCCCTGTGAGGGTGACAGAACACTGGAACAGGCTGCCCAGGAGGGTTGTGGAGTCCGTCTCTGGAGAGATGTTCAAAACCCGCCTGGACACATTCCTGTGTGACCTGGTATAGGTGATCCTGCTCTGGCAGGGGGTTGGACTGGATGAGCTTTGGAGATCCCTCCCAGCCCCTGACATTCTGTGATATTCATAACAGCTATTATTTTTTTTCCCCTTTTGCAAAATGCTCTTTTTTGCACATCTGTAGTAATAAAATGTGTGTGACCCTGAGCACAAATAACCTCATTCCCAGAGAGCTCCTTCCAGCTCCTACTGAGGAAAACTCTCTGCACCCCTCAGAGGTTCCAAGTCTAGTCACACATCTGCTCCTGTTTTCTGCTTTCTCATTTTCATCCCTTGCCTGTTATTGGATTTTGCAGTCACAGAGATGAGAACCACCCAATATCACAGATTTGTAAAGTCATAGATTCATAGTCACAGAATGGTTTAGGTTGGAAGGGACCCTAAAGATCATTTAGTTCCAAGGGCCCTGCCATGGGCAGAGACACCTTCCACTAGACCAGGCTGCTCAAGGCCCCATCCAACCTGGCTTTGAACACCTTCAGGAAGGGAGCATCCACAGCCTTCCTGAGCAACCTGTTTCAGTGTCTCACCACCCTCTCTGTAAAGAAATCCTTCCTAATCTTCAGTCTAAATCTCCTCTCTTCCAGCTTCAATACATTCCCTTTCATCCTATCACTACAAGCCCTTGTAAAAAGCTCCTTTCCCAGCTTTCTCGTCCAACCCCTCCAACACCAAGCTCAGGAACAGAAAAGCAGTTCCATGCAGGGTTAGCTGAAACATCTAGGCAACAATACACGAGGAACGACCAAACAGATCAGAACAAAAATCTGGCTCCCCCTTCATGTAGGAAAGGTAGTGGTGGGACTATGGTGACCAGTAACTGGTTAGCAGGGAACAATGCCTTACGGTCTCTGCTACAGAGAAATCCCACCACTGGGCAACTAATCTCACCAGGAAGGATGAGCAGATCAATCCTTCCACGCCTGGATGGTAAATTCCACACTGTGCCCCTCTGGGGTTTTCCGTTTTTCCCAATAAGCCCATTTTCACTGATAAACCTGAAAACACAAGGGTTAGGTAACCCCACTAGGGAACATCTCAGCAGAAGAGTACATCAGAAAGGAAAATGTTCATAGTAAAAAGCTACCTTAACAAAGAGCCTCAACACAACCACCACAGTACTCCAGCAGTAAGCTGTAACTCACCCCAGCATTACAGCTGGGACAGTCAAGTTTTGGAGTACCGTGGAAATGGCTTTGTTTCAAGATCAACCCAAAATCCCAGACTGTTTACATTAAAAAAAACCCACAAAACAACCATTTTGTTGATAAGCTGATGACTACCCCTGGTCTGCAGGACCTTACCAACACAAGTGTTCTTCTCCAGGACCAGTCATCAGTTTATTAGTGACAAGCCCAATACCAACCTACCATTCACCGCATCACAGCACTGCAGATCACTCTGTGCCCCAGAACAAAGTTCCAGCTCCAAAGAGACAGTAATCAGTAGGTAAGACAGAAGAAGCAGCTGCAAGGTTGATTTTTTTTTTCTGTTGTATTAAGCCATCTTTCTGGAAACAGCATCAGAGCTAACACTCACTCAGGGGAACGTGCTGTGTTTCTAACATGGTGAAAGAGCTGCTAAAATCCTGTCAGGTAAAGATGGTTAAATCTCCACTGAACAAAACCTTGACATCAGGGTGGGCTCCCAGCTTTGGGGCTGCTGTGGCAGTGAATGCAGGAATGGGGGCAGGTGGAGGCAACTGATGTCAGTGACTGAGAAAGGAACTGTAAAAGGGAACTAGCTGGGTCAACCAAGCCTACCATGGGGAGCAGATGTTTCCTCAGGCCAGAGGACGGGAGTAAGACTAGCGAGAGGAAGCACTATTTTGTCTCCTAGAAAAGTGGACTGCAGAAGGGATAATAAGTTCCATGCATTCTGGTTGCAAGAACTCATTTGCTTTGTGTTTGCCTTTATCCACAGTAGACTGTGTTTTCGCTTCTGGAGGATGGCTTCTGAGAAGAGACCAAACAGCTCCTGCTGGGGATGGACAACAGACAGGCTATCTGATCGCCCTCTGAAAAAACATCTTCCCTCCTCCCACCAGGCACAGGCATGCACTCACAAACCATGTGTGCTGCAAGCATTTATAGGAAAATTTGGAAGATACCACAATGGCTGCTTAGTGTGGACAACACTGCAGCTGTGGCTGGTGAGATTTAAAAGCTTGCCCCTGGGTTGCAGACAATCTCTGCTTTAAAACCCATCTCTCGGTGCACATTTTGTGTGATTCCTGATGCTATGCAGAAGGCAGCCCTTTACTGCACGGCTGGCAGGAAAGACCTCCCATTTCACCACAGAGCACAACACAGAAAAACTAAATATCTTTCCCCACTCTCAAGTGATATACATTGTTTCCAGATGAAAAGTATAGCCAGAGGAGGAAAACTGTCCTCAATTGTGAAACCACAGCTGATGCCCAGCCACTTTAGTCAGTGCTTGCTCCTCCTGCACGGAGTAGCTCTCTCCTTGTGAGCCCAAGATATGCTTTATGATAGACTCCTGAGAGGTTCTCATTCTGTTGTTCTTCTGTGTGTTGGCCTCAGCTGTGCTGTGTTTGGAGCACAGCCTGTCAATACACCCTTACCTCCAGCTACGATCGCTCTTTACCCCAACGTGAAGAAGCAGCAAGCTTGGCTGCAATCACAGCGTTGCTCAGGGGCACTATGAGTTAGCACAGATGCTACTACAATGTCCAACATCATCCCCACTAAAAAGGTCATTTGTTTTACCATGTTTCTTCCCCTGTTGCATCAAAAGGGTAGCACTGAGCAGCACGGCTTCTGGCCATGTGCTAGGAGATGGGTGGCTGCGCCACATTGCTGCCCCATTAATAACCTCACTGGACATTAAAAATTCCCCTGCAGCACAACCACAGAAAGTCAGAACTGAACAACCTGCATTCAACCACGACACCATCATTCTTTTCAAGTCTTAAGTGGTCCTACTTCTCCAGCTTTTACAATTACCAGACAAACCTCTCCCCACATGAAGTAATTGGTTTACTGTCTAAACCTTCAAATTCCTGCGTGGAGTCTGCAGGACTCACTAGTGCTTATTGCAAGCCTGCAGCATAATCCATGGCTCTTGTTGGCTACCCTTTCTGTGTCACTTCATTCACATCATTTTCCCTTCTGGAAAGCATCGTGCTTCTGACATTTCAAAACCATCTTCTCATGTAATCTGATCACCAAGTGGGTAATCTATACTCACTGGGGTTTGTGCCAGCATTATCACTCAGGTTCAACAGCCCTCCTCCTACTCATGAGGCATCCCCTGCCCAGCCTTCTGAAAGGGTAAGCCAGGTCAGGTCCTGCAACAGGTTTTCTGCTCTCTTGACCACCGTAATGGCTCTTCTCTGTTCTCTTTGTTCTAGTTGGCAATAATGCCTTTTAACACACTGTATTTCAGCCAGGTAAGGTCTGAGCAGGGCTTTGTAGAACCAAATCAGCACTCACAAACTGAGAGAAGACCTCAGGTGACTACTTTTAGGACTGTTTTCTCACTGCATGGTGACAGAGGTTCAGTTTCCCTAAAGCTGACCATACATGTGCCTTCTCCTTCAGTTCCAAAAGCTGTTTGTCCATAACAAAGGCCGTGACTAGTAAGATCATGTCACAACATAATCCTGATCACTATTTTTAACTAGAATCTATGCTTTCTAAACCAACTTGGGTTAAACAGTATGTTACACCAAACTTAAAAAAAAAAAAAAATTCTGAAAACAGTCTCCAAATGAAAGAAGAAAAAAACCCAAATCCATTTGGCAAAAGAGTCATTAAAGCCCATGATAATTAAAAAGACAAATAAAAACCTGCCTCTTTTAACAGCTATCTTCTATTCAACATGTAACCTGGGATCTCTAGGCAAATATTCCAGCTCATTACAGCCCACAGCCTCAGGAGTGTTTGTGTATAACACACATCTTCCCTAGTCACTTCCTTTTCTGACCCTCTTCTCTGGTTAATTATTGTGTGTGGTTCACACAGAAGCAAAAAAAAAAAAAAAAAAAACAAAAAACCAAAACCCAACAGGAAGAGGAAAAAAATTCCCTTTGGATCTGGTTTCTAAAGCAAAACAAGACTGGTCATTCTCAAAATATTCTGAGCTGCAAACAACAAAATGAAACCATTTGTTTGCACTTCCACTTCACTACTCATGAAAATCATTTCTGTTTCTACACAGTCTAGCCAGCCAAAATAAAAAAATTGTTCTTTTTTTTTTGTTAAAAGCTTAAGTAGCACACTGGAAATATAAGCCCTTCCATTTTGCCTTCCCAAGAAAAGGCTCACCAAGACCTGTCCAGTTATGCCAAGCAATGTTGCCTCTCCTCCCTCACAGTCATCTGGATCATCTGCTGTGTGGAACTGAGGAAGCTTCTTTTCCACGGCACCCCCCGTTCTGAAAAAGCAATGCAAATTGTTTGCTTCTCCCCATCCTGCTAAGTACAAAACTGTTACTCCTGCCTGTTCTTCATCTTGTGTGTCACGTGCAGTGACTCCACACTCAGTGAGCCTTTGCCTCTTGAGAAAGACAGCCTGGTACAGTGAGGCATCTGCGCCAACCCATAGCAAAGCTGCTTGTTCTCCCTCAGCAGCAGAGAAAACTATGCACATAGTTTCCTTGTTAAAGTGGAAGCATCCCCCTTTGTTCAGCCAGCTCACTGGAGTACAATCCTGCACGTGGCTGGAGGCATCTATCCTGCTCCATTCGCAACACTTGGACCCAAATCCTCAAATGCCAGTGGCACTGGCTGGCTGCCGTGGTTGAGATGACCTGTCCCTCAGTTGCTCTGTGCTCCACCTGTGCTCTCCTGCCTGCAGGTCTGCTCTATCAGGCTTGAACCATCACATGAGTCACCAGGCACATGTTGAAGAGGATGAAGGAACCTGCTGAAGGGAGAGCTCTGGCCTTGAGCTACCCTGCCAGTTCAGCCGTGCCCTGAATGCAGCCTTCCTCCTAAACTTGAGGTCCTGTTTCCTTCAGAGTGAGCTGCTCCTGCTTTGAGTGAAATGGCTTTGACTTACAACCCAAAGCTAAGGCAATGACCCAGCCCGATTCTGACTGCTGCAGAGTAAATTCACACTCTTAGATTAATAAAAAAAGATGAGCAACAACATGTTCACTTTTTCCTTACCACTGATTAAACCAGAAAACACCAGACAATGCTGCCTGGGGTGTTCTTCTGGTAATATTTGATTATTAAAGCTGAAAGCATCACTCCTAGGATGCAGCAAAGGGAATTAGCTCCCAAGACAGCTCGCTGTGAAAATCACCGCAGGACTGTATTCTTCAGAAGAGATCAAAGTCACATCTCATGTTAAAAAAGCCCAACCAAACAATTCCTTGTACAAACAGCTTTGTAGCAGAGTCCTGGAGAGGAACTGCTCTCCCTACCTCCACACTTGCTTTAAGCAGTCAAAGTTATTCTTGGGAGCAGATGTAGACTGGATGTTAGGGACAAGTTCTTTACCATAAGGGTAGTGGAACACTGGAACAGGTTGCCCAGGGAGATGGTTGGGACTCCATCCCTGGAGATATTCAAGGTGAAGCTCAACAGGGCTCTACCTGATCTAGTTGAGGATGTCCCTGCTTACTGAAGAAGGGGTTGGACTAGATGAGCTCCGAAGGTCCCCTCCAACCCAAACCATTCTGTGATCCCCAGAGTGCTGTGACTCCTGCGCAAGACATCCACAACAGTCAAACGAGGGCAGACAACGTGACTTCTGGAGAACAGGAAAAAGCTGCTCTGAAGCCTCTGTTAAAAATATTTTCTATTATCTATGATGGTGTTTTGACAGGGTAAATGACATCTGGATGTGGGAAGAGAACAAACTGCGATGAATATCCTGCTGCAACTGCTACATTTCTGGCCCAATCCAGTGCTGCTGGAAGCCAGTGACAGCTCTGCTATCGGTTTCAGTGGGTGAGGGTTTCACACCATCCCTGTTTACCCTGAGGCAAAGCAAAGGCAGCTGTCAGTCTCCCTGACACACAGTTCAGACAACTTAAAAGGCCTCTAAATGAACACAAATGTAAATTTACTCTTCCCCAAGTCACCTTTTACGGTAACCCACCAGTGTAAAGGGAGCTTCAGCAGAAATAAGATGCTAGTTCTGAATGCAATGAGCAGAAGTGTTTCCCCCTCAGTTTAAAACTAAAAAGACAATAGGCTGTGATTACTCCAGAAATCTGTCCATATGCAGGATAAAAGCCTTGGGTGATGGGGAATTTCCAAATCGCTGAATGCCTGACAGCAGGATGACCTTCTTCAGGCAAGGCTCTGCCAAAAGTCCCTCAGTGCCATGGCAGACAGAAGCCCCTCACAGTACCATGAGGTTCCTGTTCGCACACAAGCACTTTGGTAGGGGCTGGACTCACATGGGTGAAAACAACTTCCTCCATCAAGAGCTGGGCACAAGAAAACTGAAAGTTCTCTGCAAGAGAACAAAGACCAGTATAAAAAAAAATTTAAAAAAAAAAAAACCAAAATCATCATCACACTGTGGGCTTGGTGTGGCACTGAAATGCAGAGCAAAATAGAGGGTAAGGCAGGTCTGGTATTTCATATCTGAAGAGCAAAACTCTTTTCATGGAAAGATACTTTCAAAATGGTGATGGTCTGACCATGGAGGTGGTGGGTTCCCTGGATAACCCCAGGATGATCCAAGAGCAATGCAAAGCACTGAGATGTGAGGCTCATGTGAAAGGCTATGTGAGTTTGCCTGAACTGGGTATGCTGTGTGATGTTTAAAGGGTTATCATTGTTCTTTTTCTGTATTTGAATTTGAAATACCTGCACATCTTTTCCTCCGCCTGCTCCTAGAATGACCAGAGCAATGGGACACGGCATGCTTCTAATAAACGGACAATCAGGATCTCAGAACTGACTTTTTTTTTGGTTCCACATACCATTTCACTGTCAGGCAGCTCCATACCCAGAAAATATACTGAGATAATGCAACTGGGAATATGAATTACTCACACATGAAGGGTAAGTGCTTGGTGGGGACAGTGTAGCACATCCCCAGTGGGGCCAGACACAGTACTCAGCTTGGTTGGTACTGGACAGCCAACCCTGATGAAACTGAGTATTGGTTCTTCAGGAATAATATAGTGACTGTTTGGATTTTACTGAGACAGCTTAATGGCTGAACTTTATCTCTGCTGGTGTGGATTCTGCCTTCCACCAGCTCTCCTCTACCCCCACAAACACCCTATGAGCTGAAGAGGAGCACTAAATAGAAGCACCTCCATTCTTACATTGAGGTGGAAACCACAGCATACATGCATCTACAGAGGTATGCTGCAGAAGGACATGTTCAACCACAGTTTAATAAAATCTTTTTTCCAAATATCTCCCATTAAAATTTAACCATTCTGAACAGATTTAAGGTATCATTAACCCACTTTAGTTAAGTCTAACTCAAGAGCTTCTTCTTACTAAGTACGTGTGATGACCAAAGTTCAGGCTAAAAACCTGTTCCAGCATAAAGATTTGCAACAAGAATGCAGCAGGACCTTGTCAAAAAGATACCTAGCAACAGACTGCCTTAAAAAGAGATTTTGAACGTGCTGTAAGCAGTCACCAAGAACTGCTATCCCCAAGCACTTAAAGATTCCAGCAGTAATGAACAGACTGGACTTGCCTGTAACCCCTTGAGGTGCACCACACTGGCTGAAGAAGGGATGTGAAGACCAGCCACACCTGTGGCCTAAGAAACAGAGCAGCTGATGCCAACCTTTCTTTTTCCACCACTCCTGTGCTAACCAGCTTAGAAGCTTGCACCTGCTTGGTAGATAGGTCTTCAAGCAGTTTACCTTCGTGGATCTGAACTACATCCCATTTGAATTACATGCTTTCAGGCAAACCAAGAGCAGCATGGTTACTTCCTGTGAATAAGACAAACGCTATGTCTACCTCGATGAGTAAGCCAAATCGAGGGCAGAGTGTGAAAATGTGATGGATCTATTCAACTTTAAACAATGGAATAGGGGAGGGCTTCCAGCAGCCACCAACACAGCTCCTGGGACTTCCATACACTGATTGTTTGAATCTCTCATCCTCTGAAATAGCAACATTTGCAGCAGCATGTTCCATGTCAGCATGAGATGGGCTACAGCTCAGTCTGGGCACCCCTAGGTACACTTCTTCTGCCTACAAGTCATTGCCTTCATATGCACTGGATGTGCAGCACAAACTTGAGACTTCTTCAGACAACACACAACAATGTGGGAAATCCCAGCACGAAATGCAGCACTCTTATAAGCAAGCATGAAAGAAAGAGTTGGAGATGCAAGTGCCCTATTCTGGGAGGACCTGACCTCACTGCAGACCACCCAGGTCTTTCTGCAGGCACAACCCAAAAAAACAGTAAACACCATGGATGAATCTGACATGTGGAAAATACCACCTCTGCTTGCATACACACACTGCTACTCTCTGTTTGTTTTGAAAACACATCAAGTGGATGGGATCAAAAGGTGCACAATGGTGGCACATCTGTCCTACTGCAAGCTTAGAGTCTGATGCAGACAGCACCCACAGTGGTCACCCTAGGGCCATTTTCTTTAACTTCCTGCCAGGGGTGCAGAACTGCTATGCTCTAACTTCTAGTGCTTGTCGCTCATGTGACTATTTCTATGACTACAATCAAGAACCAGGACAAATGGTCTGGCAACAAATCCTTCTCTCTACATTTCCTAGACCTTGCTCTGTCACATTAACCCTTGGCTGGTGCACAGCAAAGTTTGCAAAAAACCCTAAGAGAATAGGAGTGTTTTCACTAGTCTTCAGAATCTGAGTGTGATGGCATTGATACCACCCCTCTACCTCCTACCAAGCCTTTTCCTTCAACCTCTTTTTTACCCTGTCTATGACCCTTGTCCAACGCACCTTCTGTAACTATTTGTATCTTTCTCACTCAGTAGCATGAAGATGTTACTCCTGCCACTACTGTCCACAGCCTCCCGAGCAGAACCAACTAAAGAGATGATTCCCACTTTCACCCTGCTGCTGGTTAGAGCTAGGAGAGAGGTACCATGGTCACCAACTGCTGACCTGCAAAAAAAAAAACAAACCTGTAGTTCCCACCTGGACCCAGACACCTAGCATGGAATACAGATCTACAGAAACCTGCTATGGGGAGGTGACGTCCTATAAATATTCCTTGTTAAACAAAACGGAACTTTGTGAAATACAAGGACGTTTAACGCTGCAGCCTGTAACACACCCAGAGAGCTGTGCCCCACATCAACCAGCTGCTCACCACGCACAAAAGGCATGGAACTCTTCTCTCCATTTTGCAGGCAGAAGGGAAGCGGGCGGCCAGGTCTGCTGCCCCCGGAGAGGGCTCCGGCCGCCCGCCCCGGCGTTGCCCGCCGCAGAAGAAGGCAAAGGAAAAGCGAAGCGGGCGCCCGGCCGGCGGGGCCGGAGCCGCAGCGGGCACCACGACGTGGGCAGGGCCGGGACAGCCTCCGGCACCCCCGCACCGACAGGAAAGCAGTGGCCGCGCTGCCGGGAGCGCGGGGCCGCCCATTGTACAGCCAGAGGGGGCTGCACAATGCGCCCGGCCGGCCTTTGTTCAGCAGGAGCTGGATCAGACAGCNCTCAGGGGCGCGGCAGTGGCCACCCCGCCTTCTCCGTTCGGCGCCGGCCGGGCCCGGCAGCCCGCCCCTCTCCCGGGCCGAGGAACCGGACCCATGCGCACCCTCCGCGCCCCTGCTTTCTGCTCCACGGCGGCACTACCTGCTGATCTTCTGGGCGAAGGCGCGGCGCTCGGCCATGGCTCCTCAGCGCTGGCGGAGCCAGGAGCGGGGAACGGGCGCCGTAATGCTCCGCCGAGGCGCGCACCCGCGCGGCGCAGCCGTCCCAGCTCCCACCCTCGGCGCTTGCCGCGCCCGCCTCCTCCGCCCCCTTCCCGGGCAGCGGCCGCTCCTCGCAGATATACGGCGAGGCGGGCAGGCGCGGCCGGGAGTGACCAGCGCTGGGCTCCTGCCCGTTCCCGGTGCCCGGCTCGTGGCAGTCTGGAGCAGTGGGGCTGAGACCGGCAGCGACACGGCCTCGGTGCCCTGGGGATCGGTCAGGCTTCACCGAGCCCGGCCCGCCCTCGCTGCCACTTTATTTCCATTTAAAAACGGGAGTGGGCTGGAGTTAGCACTTTAGGATCCACTCGCGGTTAGGGAGCGTGTCTCGTCACCCGGCTCACACCACCCAGCATCTCACCCCCGTGTCGAGCAGAGTTCAGCTGGAAGATATGTCCAGCTCTGGGCTCCTCAGTTCAGGAGAGAGAGAGAACTACTGGAGAGAGTCCAGTGGAGGCTATGAAGATGCTGTAGGGCCTGGAGGGAACTACTGGAGAGAGTCCAGTGGAGGCTATGAAGATGCTGTAGGGCCTGGAGGGAACTACTGGAGAGAGTCCAGTGGAGGCTATGAAGATGCTGTAGGGCCTGGAG
>WBNM01042428.1:4715-20613 GCA_013399055.1 Ramphastos sulfuratus | reverse complement strand
TTGTTTATTAATATTCAATATTCAGAACTCTTGCCACCCCGACCACTAATTTTAATAATAATCATTTCTTCACAATGGAAACTTTATACAGATAATAATGTTTGATCTAGAAATAACTAGCAAAAATATATAACATAAATTGAACTGGAAGAGAAGGTTCCTGCGGTCGATATGCTGCTTGTGGTCAATATGCCACTTGCCCACCAGGTGGACTCAAGGAGCTCCTTTCTGCTTATGGCAGAAGGCAATGGTGAATTACAAGATGCTCATAAAAGTATCTCCCAACTTGTGAAGCTAGCTACAGCTTCAGACAGTACTCCAAACACCTTCAGGGAATTCTGTTGCTGTCTTGTAAGCTGCTGAGGTTTCCTATTCTTCCCAGGCTTCACAGGCCACTGGGAAGAGGAGGTAGACAATCTCTGACCTGGTCCTGATCTCTCTGGATGATCTGTGTATCTCCAGGACTTCCTATCTTGGCAGGAGACTTTCAGGTGTAGGCAGGATGTCTTGCCGTGTGCAGTCTCAGCACAATATCACGCTAGCTATGCAGACCAATCATGTGGAGGCATTTAGAGCCTGTTCCTGGCAAACTCGAGGCAGGCAGTTTCCAGGCAGCTCAGGATGCAATAAGGCAGTAGCAAGCAGCAAGCACAAATACAACAGCAGAGCTCATTGTGTCACCTGCTCATCTCTTTTTATCAATGCAACTTGAGACTAATGGGCTTTTAGGACACAGAATAGCCAATCAGAATGGCAGTTAGCCAAACCTGACCATATTAGATGAAGCCATAGGCTTGCTTTACCCTTTTTAGGGCAGAACACAGGCCTTGCACAAGGCGGGCACAGGCTAAGTGTGTGCACCTTGCTTACCACAGGACGTAAAAAAAGTCTGGGCATGCCAGAGTCCTTAGACTCAGTGGCTCCAGGTGCTTGGTCCTCTTTCCCATGGTTGCTTCTTTTCATAGCAGAAGGAGAGAGAGCAGAAAAACACATCTGGGCAAGTCAGGACATGTATAAGCCTGTTTTGGCCTGTTTAGGCCTACCACAACAATCCATCATGTGACAACCTGAGTTTCAAAGGCAATTTGAAAATAGCATTATGTCACAGCTACCCTTTTTCACAAGCATCAAAAAATACTGCCTTCCCTTATTTCTTTATACGGAGATTTTAAGTGCATACTTACTTTATTTGTTCCTATTGTAATACTTTGTATAAAAGAAAAATTAGTTTAATTCCTCCTTTCAAAGAAAACCACACTAATTTGAGGTAGTGAATTTACACATAATTAAGTAATATGTGGGCTGTGCTTTATTTAGGTCCTATGTATTTTTATATTTTTAACGTGTTTTTCAATTTGCAAAACTTGGTTTGTAATTTTTTTTTTTTTTTTAGAATTTGTTCTTGTATTAATTTTACTTTCATTATTTTATTTCTGTCTTGACATCCTTTCTTTCTTATACTTTCCTTTCTTTCACCTGCTTGCCTATCCCTTAGGTAGTATCACCGTAATTTCTAGAAGCTAGAACAAGCAGGGGAAAGAATAGGACCAGATTTTCTTCTTTTTAAATGGTGATGACTAAGCAGTAACTCCACAAAAGTTCTTAAAAGTCAGTTTGATTTACTGTGAGGTACATTAGAGCAGGCTTTGGTATACATTATCCTGACAGAGAAGTCATTTATATGAAAAAAAGCCCAACAGAATCAAACGGGAAGAAAAGAAAAAAAAAAAAAAAGGATCAACAACTGGTTTCTATCCCTTTTCAATGAATGGAAACAGAAAAGAGAGGAAACAGAGGGAGGGAGTGGGAGGCTGTTCCACTAGGTGGCAAGTATTCTATGTGGTACACTTGTATGCCACGGATCGCTCCTTTAATAGTCACATGGGTGCAAGGTGATGAACTGGAGAAAAGGAGGCAGCTTGGCAGAAGGAAGTTGCCAGCATGGCCTTGTGCATCAGGGGAGGTTTGTTTGCTGAAAGTAGGCCAATTTTTGTGGCCATTACTTAGCCCCACTCTTACAGTTATTCTTTCATCCAGATAATCTAATTTTCTTCACTCAAAACTTCAAGCTAGGAATTAGGTGAGGAAAGTTTGTCTCAAATATCTCTAGTGATTCCTGACTGTACAAAGAAACAACCCAAGAAGAGATCAGAGTTTTCCAGAGTACTTCTAGTTGCCTAAACCTTATGTTTATCCCTTTTAGCTTAGCCTCACTAGAGGGAGAATGACCTTGGAGCAATATCCCAGCCAGGCAGAACTGGACTATAACCTTCACCATCTAGCAGCACACCCAGCAGAAAGGAAAAGCACCTTCATACTCAGCTAATGTTAAAACAGTAATATTGTCTTGTTCTTTGATAAGCTGCGAAGATAATGTCCACCAAGCTCTATGAGATGTTATGTGGTAAAGCAACAGAATCATAAAGGCATCTGGCTTCACACAGCAATGAAATCTTTGTTTTGTCTAGTATCCCTCAGAGTTCTCTGAAAAAATGTCTAGAGAAAAAAAAAAAACCAACATAAATTAGAGTCTTGGAAGAGTTCTATAGAGTTTCTTCCCACATTTCGTGCTTCCCAGCTCTCAACCTTACTGTGAGCCCTTGAACATATTGCTGAACTAGGAAACTAGGGACAGTACTCAAGTGAACAGATTCCTTCAGTTCATGCTTGGCTATACCTATTCTGATGGTAGATCAAGCACCTTGTTTTTTAGTGGGAATACTTATTTCTCAAGACTAATTGATGCTTATGTTAATCAAGACTAGATTTTTACAGGTCAGCTTCAACTGAAACTGCATGCTCCTAGTTTCCAAGAAATATTATTGAGATTGCTTTAACAGTTCCTCACAGCTATTGTTTTCCACTCCTGGCATTAATACTGCAGAAGTAGTCTGGTCTTTGAATCAAGTGGTGGACATCCTGGCTTTCAGTTTCTGGACTTCTCAGTGGTGACCTGTAATGGATATCTTTGTGCAGGAAGATTATGCCTATCTCCAAGTCTTTTGCTTCATTAAGAATAAAATTCATCTAGGATTTGGAAGCAATTCTTTCTTTAACTTGTCTTTTGCTGAGTTTACTCAGACTTACTAGTAAGGTCTGAAATTAGTGAACACTCTGTGGGATGCACAACATTTCCTGGTTAAGATCTGGTCATTTGTTTTTTATCCCCTGTAAATGTAAGCCAGGAACTGAACAGATGTAAAATTCTGGAAAGTTCTGCCCTAATTATGACATTTATGTCCTTATTTTTGCATGTAAAATCATAGTTCCCTCCCTGAAATTGTTAGATTTCCGTAAATCACCAGGGAGGGAAAAAAGCCCAAATTTCCGTGTGCTGAGAATTTTTCAGACTTGCCATAATCAAACTTCAGTACTTAATATTGGTTGTGTTGGGGTTTTTGATTGGTTTTCTGGTTTTTTGGGGGTTTTTTTGTGTATTCATTTTTTGCTTGTTTTCTATTTTGTTTGTTTTCTTGCTTTTCATGATTGAGGATGGAAAACAATGTGGAACATCTTTCCTAATTCTCAGTACAGGTCATTTTAACACCACTGTGAATGTTAATGCTTTGTTTATTAAGCCTGAAAAGTTTTACAAGATGTCTGTGTACACACATGGCTATTGGGGTTGAAGGGATAATCATGGGCAATTTTGATTTTATTATTGATAAAATGCAATAAATTCTTATTACTGGAGTGTAACCTTCTCAATTGTCAGAAAAGTTGTTAGTAAAGAGGTTGCTGAGGATTGATATCTGCGTGTATGTGTGCAAATGTGTATCAAGGTGAATAATAGTAACAGTGTTAGTCAGGTGCTCATTTCAGCCCTTTTCTTTATGTCAGCTGTTTTGTAGGTTTTAATATTTTTTTCCCTTCAGGGGATATTTAAGAATGAGGCACTGTTAGCTAAGAAGATGGAAAACAAATGAAGAAACAAACGTAACTTGAAAACAGCACTCATTCCCCATTGACTGTGGTGCCTGGAATTTACCTAGCCTGACTGTGTGCATTCAATTATCATTATTATTTTCTAGAATTTAAACACAGACATTTTCTCTAAGAAAAAAATAATAACAAAGATTATCTTCTGACTCAGATATTCATAGGAAATATCTTAGTCCTGATTTCCCTCCATTCTCTCTGCTTCTTTTCCATTTTTTTTCCTTCCCGCACACTCAACTACTGCAATTCATAAAATGATTTTTAAAGTGTGACTCTGTCTGGGTTTTGAGCCACACTTAGCCCTGACCCCAGCTTAATCTTGCTAAGGACATCATCAAGACTGTGTACAATTTCCTTTTTCTGCAGACTTACCCTGCTAAGACAAAATTCTCTTTGTTTTAAAGAAAACAGATACAATGAACAGTTTTTGAGCAATATGAATTCCTGTTTTGTGTCTGTGGCTCACCAGAGGTTGCATCCCAGATCTGGAAGGGTCGACTGAATATAAAGCACGCCTCACAGGCAAATAGAGACTATTGGTCAATATGTGATTTCTAGCTAGAGAGTTAGCCTGTGCTTGAGGGAGCTGTCTGGCAAATGCTCTACAATGGGAACATTTCAGTTCCAGTTTCTAAAATAAAATTTATTCTTTCATGTATGGGAGCTAACCATTCTAAGAGAGAGACATTAGTCAATGAAACAGCTTCTGCAGAGGCAATCTTCCTTGTTCAAGCCATTTGAAAATTGGCTTGACGATGAACTGGATGAATATAAGGATTCATTTCACTCCATCAAAGGAGATGAGTGAGCTTGTGCAACAGATGATCTAATATGTCTTTTCTGTTGCTAATTACTGTAATTGTGAGAAAGAAAACGGGATGAGACCACTGCAGCAGGAGAACCAAGAGATCCCCAGACCAGAGGGGTTAACACTTGTCATTCTTAATAATACTGCCAGGGTCTCATGACAAGAGGACTACACAGGTTATGAACATAGACAGCTCATACAGCTCCTTTTTCCCCACTGGCACCATCTCTTTATGACTTCTTGTGTTAATTATATTGCCTGCTCCGTGCCACAGCAGAGCTAAATGCTCAGTGATTGTCATCAAAGGAGGAGTGAGGAGACTTTGTTCCCAGCTTTATCGACTTTGCAGAAGAGCAGCTTTCAAGACATCAGCTATCTAGTCACTCCAGGGGATCAGAATCTTCCCCTTTGACAAATAGGACAGTCACCACCTTCAGTATGGTTTTTCTGGGACTGTTCCTGGATACTACTGGGCTCCAGTAGTAGTCTGGGGAGCTGCAGTCCAGTCTGGAAATTTGTTTGTGCAAACACCTGGGCTTTCGTACCTCAGAGGTGCTGTCATAAGCAGCAAATTGATGTACTATAGGCCTGGAGGACAGGTACTGTTTCTCAGTTTAGTTTTAAAGTAAAACCAATTTAATGAAAGAATCTGTTTCCTCACTAAAATAAAAACAATCTTCCCTGCACCCCATCCTGCCTTTCCAGAGAAAAACATCTCACACTCAACCAAATTGATTCGTGTTCTAAGGAGAGAGAGTATGTCAGTCTAGTACAGGAATAAGTGTGGCTCAGGGGAAGGAGTGTCCCAGCCAGAAAACTGAAGGTTGTTATGCAAATTAATGTGGTAATTACAGTATCATCTGGAGAAAGTAACTGTGACTCTGTCCCTGTTCTGCTAAGTGCTGTACACACTACAATAAAAGAGAAGTCCTAGCATAATTATAACCAGGAAATTCAGAACAAAAAGGTTAACTATTACGGTGTCACAGATAACGAACCAACATCCAGAGATATTTTAAACATTGAGTGGTCACCATCACCTCTGGTGCTGTTTGGACATACTAAGTATAAATTTAAATTCTTGACAGAAGAAAGAGATATCCACAAATACTATTAGTCAAAGACAAAGAAGTGCAAATTTCTTTAAATGCAAATTTCTTTAAAATTCCTTTCTCTCTTTGAAATGTTCTAATAATTTGGAAAGCGAAAAGAAAATCTATACCTTCTTCATTTACCCTTTGTTTCAGAGAAAAGAAGAAATTTTATCTTGAATTGCTGGAGACAGAATGGATAGAAAGGATGCTTTCTAAAGGCAAAAACAAATCATAATGGAAATATAATAAAATTTAAGAAAAAAAACCCCAACAAAACAGAACAAAACCAATCAAACAAACAAAAACCCCCAAACCAAAACAAAAAAAAAAACCAAACCAACGACACCTAAAGATCATGTTTTTTTGTTAATGAGCTCTATGTATTGATTAGGTTCAAACCTGACCCTCCAAAGCATCTGTGTAAAAGTAGTTGTCTGAAAGTCACATACGGTCTTTGGCAGAGTAGTCTTGTTTAAGCTCTCTTTCAATAAAGAAAGTAGTGTTAATAAGATATCAAATGAGCAGCCATCACAAACTATATGCAGAGAAATAAAAAAAGTGTAAGTAGGTTAGGAAGAGGAGGATCAAAAGCAACTTCTGCCCAAGCCAAAGCAACAACCCAATTACAGGCAGAAAAGGACATTAAGGAGAGATTATTAAGAAATAATCCATTGTTCAGTAATGGCAAACATTTCACACCTGACATGGCAGAAGCAATAAATCCCATTGATTCCTCCAAGACAATTTACAATTAAACAGTGATTTGTGAATAAATAAATAAATAAATGGGTAAATAAATAAATAAAGCAAGAAAGAAAGGCAGAATTTGTTGCGACACCTTATGCCGCCAAATCAAAGCAATTGGAGTGGAATTGAGAATAATTACCAGATGTGTGCTTTGTGCTCAAAACAGCATCCGCTGCTTTCAACTACCAATGATGTTCCTTGTTTATTCCTCCTGCTAGTCTAGTGACTACTGCCATTCAGCAATCTTTTATATAATCATCAACATCCAAGAAAAAAAAACACCTTTAAAAACAAATTTTTAATTTTATTTTATTTTATTTTATTATGGATTAGTTCTTTTTTTTTTTTTTTCCTTTTGGCAGCAGCAGAGGAGAAGTTTCCTAAACCCCAGCAACAGCAAATTGCTCTGGAGGAATGCATCATTTTTTCAGCCTGGCCTGCAATGTAATTATGAACATTGCCTTCAATTTATTGGCCTTTTACAGATGTGCAACCAAATGGATGCTACTTTAAATCCTAGAGTAATGAATATTTGTTTTCTTCTTGCCTATTTCACGTCTTTTTTATGGAGGATATTTCTGGATGGAAATTGACTGGCGGTCATAAGCATTAAGAGAGTTTGGAGCTCCCCAGGGGAACCAAGCACAGTCATAAAGTTGCAAAACATGTAGCCATACACATACAGAAATAAAAGTGTTTGCAGGTGAAGAGACTTCAGGAATGTGGACTTTTTTTTTGTTTGTTTTTTGTTTGGGGTTTTTTTTTTGTTTGTTTGTTTGTTTATTCTTTTCTTTGTTTCAATCTCTCTTGCAGCCAGGGTGTTCTCCAGACTCATTCTAGATAAGGACAAAAGGCAAATATTCCCTGAGTAAAGAAGGAATGAAAAAGGTATATATTAGTAGGCACTTATATAATCTAGGCCTTCTTGCACTTTGTCCTGAATGAGCTATTCATGGGTGCCCTCACAGTTTTTAAGGCTGTATTTGTATGGACCTTCCTCCTGACATAGAGGAGGAATTCCAAAGGAACAGAAGAAGTTGTGCTGAACTGTTCAAACTGCAAGCTGTCCCTCCTCTGTTGTCATCTCATAATTTCTACAGGTAAAACATTTGAGAGACCCTTTTGCCCTGCACAAAATTTACTTACAGAATATATTTTCTCCTATTTTTTTCTCTCTTTTTTGGATATTCAGAATGGATCCTGGTGACTCTCTAGAGCCCTTATATATATTTAGGTAATATCTAAATGATGATGAGATTTTATCATTGCTAGTGGCTTCCAGGGACCTCCTCAGTAGAAGCAAGTCTAGGTAGCTCTGACTTGAAAGGGAGAGTGAATGAATACATGCCATAAGAGCATATGAGGAAAACTTTTTCATTTCAGGTGGAACCTAGTAGTTCTCCCCTCTCCATCTATCCTTAGGGTCAGTCGCTTCTGCACTTTACTTCCTCTGAAAGGCAAGTATAAACCCAATACACCTACAATAGCTTTCACTCCACATCACAGTACAAGGGTTAGTCTCCTAAAGGATAAACTGGAAGCCAGACAATAATGAGTAAAGACATGAGGTTTTAGAAACTAACAGTTCTTCTGTCCCTTCCAGTTTTCTGCCAGGAACACTGGAAGTGGATAGATCATGAAAAGCATTTTGTAGATACTAGGAATTGCAAGTCATCAAAACAGGGCCAGCTAAAAGCACACAAATGAGTAGCACTGCTACCTCTCTGTTTAGTGTCCAAGTTCTTCACAAAGGGCTCTCTGAAGAGCCAAGGGTTTGTGATACTTGTAAAAGGTTATGGAAGCAGGGCAATCACTGTCTAAGAAATGTACAGCAAATTTCAGCTTGCACACACATACACAAATTCCTGAATAGATCAAAATTTCCTGTCATCTGGGTACTCTCAGTGAAGACAGACATTGGTGTTCCATATTCTATGCCTTTAATCTTCCATTTTGCTCATTCTGCTCTTTAATCATCAGACGACTCCTGACAGTAATTGTGGATGTCCCTGGGCAGCTCAGTAATAAATGTATCCTGAACAAACATGCCTGTCAGACTCTATTTAGCCTAGAGCATCAAGTTTATGACCTCATGAAAGAGAATGTCTCTTAAGCTCTCTAAACAACTCTCAAAGTTAATCTCCACTTGTTACAAACTTTAACAGTTTTTTGCTGTTTTCCTCAAGAATTCAGGATAGGACCCTGAAAATCATGTAGGTGCCAAACTCTCTTGGTTTATGTAAGACTTTGGACCCTAGACAGCACCTCTGAGTCCAGGTCTTAACGTCTGGACCCTTGCATTCTGCCTCGTCCAATCTGCCTTTTGGGCAGAGCAATATCAGCAGAACGATATTGCAAGATAATATTAAAAAAGTATACTTTCTCCCCTAAAGACTGCTACAGTGGCATGGAGGACAAAATAGGTTTCTTCATTCAACTTTGAGCACAGTACTTTTGCTGTGAGAGTATTTTTGGAGTAAAGAAGTGGAGTGGGAGAGGGTTTTCTTTCATTGTTAATTATTTGTGCTTCTGGGCTGGTGACTCAAACTATATTTAGCTCCCCATCAAAACCAAACCCTGAAAATTAAATGGACCGGAATGGAAAGGTGGTCTCTGTGTCATTCTCTGGATTCTGTTTCATGAGATGCAATCTTCCTCGATTTCCAAAACCAATTTTCTCCTATCATCTTATGAAAGTAGAGGTCATCCTGTGAAATGTGATATCTCACCAGTTTTTATAAAAGAACGTGACCTTCCCTACGAACGAAGGGTTCATTAAATCATGCAGGTGATCAGATTGCTGAAGCCTTGATTGGCCGACAGCCAGAGTGAAGAAATCCATGGGGAAGAAGCACATGGCACTATCTAAATAGGCTGGGCCTGAACTAGAGTATTTTAATCACACTGTGATAGGAAAGAATGGAAAAATCTCAAAGAAGGGCAGTATAGGAGCTTTATTGACTTTTAGGTTCAACTGAAGATGGGAAATAATCTGCCAGCCTCATCTGAATTCCACAGTTTAGCATTTTATTCCCAGGTATCACTTTATTGCTAATCAGAAGTCAAAACCAATTCATGACCTACCCCTGCCTTTGTTGCATGCCTTCTCTCCACAGTGTCCTTACAGTAGCTGGCAGACTGCTATCTGTAGCCAGCACCAAACGACAGCTACTTCTGTAGTAGGTCACAGCAACAATGCAAAACGTTTTCTGCAGGACAGAAAATCCAGAAAGTTTTGAGAGCAGGTGCATGATCTGAGAAAAGCTTCAGGCAAAATGACTAGCAGATGAGACAAAAAGCCCTGTGTGTGTTAGTTAGAACATGAAAAAGTGTGCAGGAGTAAGTGCAATTGGAAAGGTTATATTCAAGGTAGACATCCAATGTTCTTAAAGTCTTAGAGCATGTTGTTTTGAGTTATGGGCTTCATTTTTTCTCTGCAGACTCCATGTGGAATGAAAATGGACAGAATTTAGGCAATACAATTTCTTCTTTATGTTTTGGTTTTTTTTTAAGGTGGCTAAACTCTTCTGACAGTCATGCAGCTTCAGCTGCTTCTTAACCTAATCAGTCACAGAGATGTGTTTTGCTGATGTTTAGAGACAAAGGTGCTTTGCATCTCAGCCACATTAAAACTCTTAGGAGAAAAGCAGCCTTTCCTCAGGGATTCTGTCTGTCTTAAATTTCTAGCCAAGTTTAACACTTTAAACCAACCCCAACAGAGAGCAGCAAAAGCCTCCATTGGTGTTCAGGTTAGAATCACAGAATCATAGAATCATAGAATCATAGAATCATAGAATCACAGAATCATAGAATCATAGAATGGCTTGAGTTGGAAGACCCAGATTAGGAAGAGTTGGAAGACTTTAAAGATCATGTAGTTCCAAGCCCCCTGGCATGGACAGGCACATCTCCTACTAGACCAGCCTGGTCTTAAACACTTGCAAGGATCAGGCATCTGTGACTTCTCTTGGCAATTTGTTCCAGTGTCTCACCACCCTCATAGTAAAGGAATTCTTAATGTCTAATCTAAATACACCGTGCTCTAGTTAAGCACCATTGGCCTTTGTCCTATTACCACATGCCCTTACAAAAAGTCCCACCCCAGCTTTCCCATAGGGACCCTTCAGGTGCTTCAAGTCTACTATAAGGTCACCCTAAGCCTTTTCTCCTCCACACTGAACAGCCACAACTCTCTCAGCCTCTCCTTGTAGAAGAGGTGCTCCAGCCTTCTGATCATATTTGTGGCTGTCCTCTGGACCCTCTCCAACAGATTCGTGTCCTCCTTGTGTTTGGGGCTCCAGAGCTGGACACCATACTCCAGGTAGGGTCTCACCAGATCAGAATCAGTGGGGCAGAATCACATCTACTGCTGCAATGCAGTGTGTAAGTCCCCTTCTTGAAAGTGTGTTCTAGTCCTGAGGTACCAACTCCAACACTATGTTTCATAAGGAAACTATTACATACCCTATTAATGCTTCAAGGGCTCACCTTTGGTAGAATAAACTTCCCTGTGATTTATTGGAATAAGTGGATGTGCAAGTCCTCTGAAAATCAAATCTTCATCCTGAGACTTAAAATTTGAAAATATTTATGTTTAGTCAGCTAATAACTATATCACGCTTTACATATATCCTGTTCTGTGAGTGGAGAACTGAAGTTCAGAAAGGCATAGGACTTAGCTTAAGATATCCAGCTATATCAGGACAGGAAAAAAATGCTATCAGAATTACAGGCAATGAAGCTCTGCAAAATCATCAAGCTGTATTACAAAGTGAATGAAAGAGTTATCTTTCCTCATGGAGCTCAAAGTCATACTATCTGCTTGCTCTTGCATTTTCATCTAGTCCCAGAAACAGAGGTATCAGTCAGCAACAGCAAGATAACCAGAATTTTGTGGCAGAGCCCAAAACCCATGGGAATTTGCAGAGGGAAGAGCACACTGAGGCTCCTTCACAGACTATTTTATGATTTCCCAATTACTTCCTGTTATCTGGTAAAAAATATTTTTGCCAAATGGTACTATTCAACTAAGCAAACTGAGAACTGTAAATTCGGTGCATAAGCTTCTAACCTTTAGTAGGAATCAGCACAACTCTGCCTTGTGGTGGGGTATTCAAAGGCCACATACCTTGCTCAACAACTGTTATGTGAGCAGTTTTTCAGCTCTTCAGAGGATATTGATATTGATTCTGGAAAACAAGAGTTAATCTGTAGAGACAGACAAACACACAAATAAAGTGCATTTGAGTTGAAAGAAAAAAAGTTAGCATCATGCCACTGAACTATTGACAAGGCTGTCACAAATATCATCTTGTCTCAGTGTAAATAAACAAGCTTAGTGCTGTTATTTTAGAATAAAAGGCCAGAATAGGTTTTGTATTGACTTTCTAATACCCACTCAAGAGCTGGAAGAAGAAAATTAAAGATAATAAAAAGTAAAAGTGCAAACCACAGAAGTGGAGATAGCCAATGCATGGTAAACTGAATCTGAGTCCTCTCTGGCACAGGAAAGCAGTTGTGTAACTCAGTAAAGGTCAGCAGCAAAGATAAGAAGTTGAGGTCGTCAGTGAATCTCCTTCTATATTTGGAAGGATGACGGCTACTGGATGATACAATCTTGGTCTGCAGTGATTCAAAAGCTGGTGTTCATGTCCTGCCCTTTCTGCACTCACTTGAGAGCTGGGTGGTGCTTTTGGGCCCTGTCACATTCATTTGAAGTTGACCTGCTCCTCAGGTAGCTTACCCAATCCAATGGACAATGATGGTAATGTAAATTGGTAGTCTCATTTTAACTCTGTGCAGTTACAGCGACATTTATAGAACCATACAATAGATTCAGGTGTGATCCCAAGCTCTCTGTGTTTGATTTTCATACAAAAACTATACATTGATGCTACAGAAACTACTTGGTAACTTTTCTGGGGCTCCTCCCTCCATGTCTTGGGCAATTCCACTTGCTGCCAAGCCACTGGATTGGTTTCCTAGAGTACCGCTATCATCCTCATTGGGTTCTTCTTAGATGTCCTTTTCCTGTGAAAATTCCAGGGATACTTTTGGGAAGTTTCTCAGCTCCTTTCATCATCTTAAGTGGAAAAGAATAGAGGGATTAAAAAATAATTGTTTCAGAAAAGAAACTGGTTTATCCTTTGTCCTTTTTCAGCATTCTTTGAGCAAACTGAAAGAGATGTTAGACCTGGAAACCCAAGGTGCTTCCTGCAAAGACAACAAATAATGTGTGGAAGCGTAAACATCTTATTTGTCAAGTAATGTACTGCTAAATGAGCTGAGAGGCTTAGAGAGTGGGTTCTATCAAATGCATGTGTTGGTTCAGAGCCTTTTGTAAAAACATCTAACAATGTGTATGTACTCTGGAGTAAACCTTGAAATGGGATAATAGTTGGAGAGGAAAAGAGACTGCATGAGGGACTGACAAGACTATGAGAATTTGTGGCATGGGGTCCAAAGATAGGACAGGGCAGAGACCCAGTGGAGAGGTTTATTCTGACCCCTTACATAGAGCAAATGTGGAGGACATTCATTGGAATGGAACATCACTAAAACCTGTTTGCTCCAAGGGTATAAAAGCTATCTCTGCCTAAATATTCATTCATCAACGTGACCAAGGGATGCACAGGATTTTCCCTGAACATGACTGGTATGCAAGATTTTGCATCACATCAAAACATTTTAAACACTTGGAGTACTATGGACATCTGGTTCTGTCTTATTCAGCTCCATGAGATTTCAATGCTACTGCCTCATAACATCCAGCATGCCAGACTCATACAATTAGAGGGCGTTATGGTCCATGAGTTATTTGATACATGCAAAACATTCATGCAATCAGTTAATTTTAAACACATTGGTTACTGTGTCCAAATAATGCTATTTAAATACATTTATCTGATATTTCTCTGTGAATTCCTTTGAGACAGAGAGTCAAATGTGAGGCAGGCAGAGGGGATTTATTTGTTTTGTTTTCTATTTTTAAAAAGGGACTTTGGATGGAAAACTCAGAAATTCCAGGTTTATGTCAAAGTTACAACTCATTAGTCAGAGAAAAAAATGTCACCACAATTATATGGATAAGATCTACACTGTCATGTTCACAGAGTAAAGCAAAGAGCAAGTAATGACACCACTTCCAACTTTTACATTTCTTCAGTGGAGGTTTGAAGGCCAGAAGTAGCCTCTGACACTTCTACCTGGTCTCATGCACAGCACAGTATTTCAGTTAATGGCTCTTGCATCTGCCCCACAGCCTCTGTCTTAGGCAGAAAAGTCTCAAAGCAATGAAAAGGTTGCCACATACCTAGTCTGAATGGTTAATTATCCTCACTAGTTATTCATGCTGATGCCCTTCAGTTACAACAAGATGGCTTTGGGAAGTTTTTTTCCTGTTGAATTTAGTTTCTCTGAATCTCAGTTTTACCTTTGCTAAAGTGGAAGTGATAAACAAAAGAGACACTTCGTCCACTGATGTAAATTAACACAGATGAGCACAAATACTCCTTTCTTACCTTCTTCTGTGCAGCCTTTGAATAGTGAATTTAATTGCCTTTCTGGGCTTTCCAACTCCTACTCAAATCTGTTTGGTTTGAGGTTAGAATTCCTTGGAAACCCTTTCTGTGTCTCTCTGCACTTTTGATAGATAGGATGTAAAAGTCCTGAATGTGACATTGCCTGTGAAATGATGCAAGCCCAGTATCTCTGCAGCATTGTTCTTACGAGTGTGTATTTTATCAATAAATGATTATCCAAATGAAGGAATGAAAAAATAAACACAAAGGAGAAAAGGATTTAGAATCATTCACAATGGGTCATTTTGCTTGGGCTGTAATCAACATGCCAGACTTGGTAAGACAGATATTTGAGAGAGTATTGATTTTCTTTTTAATTTCATTTTTGTACTTATTTATATTTAGCAATAAGCTCCTTGCTTCTTCCTTATTGGTTACATGCAGCCTCTGGTCTGTGCATTTGTTGCTCCTTGAAAGTGTGAAATTTCTGTACCCACTGAGTCAACTTCCATTTTCAGGTGATAGGTAAAGACTCAGCTCTTCTAAGTTCCTCTTCCTCTCACCAGTTTGTTTTGGCTTAAATAAATCATGGTATCTTTGAGTAAGACAAGTGCAATTGCCTCACTGCCTTGTCATTCTATAATATTTTTTCAATGGGAAGCATGCCTTGGTACTGAGGTTTCCCTGTCAGTTTGTGCATGCGTGGGCTCAGCATCACCCTTTTCTGCCTGGTAGCAGCTTGATGTTCCCTCTGGGGTGGTTTGAGGAACAATACACCTGATAAGATGCAATAATTCTTGATCTGCATATTTTCCCAGGCCATACAGAGACGATTAGAGGGAACCAAAGGCAAAGAGGTGAAAATTACTTTCCCAAGGTCAATATTGTTGCCTGTGTCAGAGCCTGCTTGGACCCTAGCTCTTTTAGTCTTTCTCTAGTGAGTTATCCCCTGCACCAGCAAACCTCTCCAGGGTGATTTAGAAGGGTGTGATTTTAACCAAGCTCAAGGCCCAGCAGTCTAATGAATCTTCTCCCAACGACTGGCATACACATAATTCATCTCATTCTTCAGGCTTTTGTGACTAATACAAGAGCTGTTCACCCTAACCTGCCTGTATGATTCATCTGTCTTTTGTACAGCCTTTGTTACTCAAACTGTAACTCTCAAGTGCAAGGGGTAAAAACAAAATTGAAGACAAATATCTGACAGCAGGTGGAGATTTACAAATATGAAGAATAAAGGTTGTTCCATGATCTTCTTCCAAGTTGTGCCAGTGTTTAGGATGGTTAGACCTGGACTAAAACCACCGAAATGTTTACATGAAAACTCAGATCTGAATCTTTTTGCTCATTTTGTATCCAAGGTGCCTTTCCAGGGTCAGTCTCTGTCTGGGTGGCACTGTGATAGGATAGAATCACAGGATCACAGGATCACAGAATCACAGAGTCACAGAATCAACTAGGTTAGAAAAGATCTCTAGGATCATTGAGCCCAACCTATCATATAACCCTTCTAATTAACTAAACCATGGCACTAAATGCCTCATCCAGTCTCCTCTTAAACACCTCCAGGGATGGTGACACCACCACCTCCCAGGGTAGCCCATTCCAGCTCCAATCACTCTTTCTGTGTAGAACTTCTTCCTAACATCCAGCCTAAACCTACCCTGATGCAGTTTGACACTGTGTCCTCTTCCGTTGCTGGGTACCTGGGTGAAGAGACCAACTCCTGCCTGGCTATGACCTCCTTTCAGGTAGTTGTAGAGAGCAATGAGCTCTGCCCTGAGCCT
>WBNM01042427.1:15004-34068 GCA_013399055.1 Ramphastos sulfuratus | reverse complement strand
ACCCTCAAAGGTCACCTTGTGCAGGGAGGAGACATAGAAGTGCTGCTTTTTTCCCAGCTGCCCACAGCACCATGGCAAGCTGCAAGGCCCTCTGCAGCCTGGTGTGGCTGAAGGAGCAGCAGGAATTGCTGCTACACAAATTCCACAGATCACAGAAGGGTTGTGGATGGATGGAAGATCATCAGCTCCAACCTACCCAGCACTGCCAGGACACCACTAAACCATGACCCCAAGACCCCACAGCATTCTTGAACACCTGCAGGGATGGGGACTCCATCACCTCCCTGGGCAACCTGTGCCAGTATTCCAACCTAGCGAGATGTGCTGCTGGGCCAGGCTGCATTCAAGGGCTGAGGCCACTGGGATGAGGTTCAGCAGGGGCCAAGTGCTGGGTCCTGCACTTGGGTTTCAACAACTCCACAGAAACATTTTGGATGGAAGGAAGATCATCAGCTGCAACCCACCCAGAGCTGCCAGGTCACCACTAAACCATGCCCCTCAGCATCACATCTGCACACCTCTGAAACCCCTCCAGAGATGGAGGCTTCACCACTGCCCTGGGCAGCCTGGGCCAGGCCTTGACAACCTCTGAAAGAAGAAACCCTTCCACATGTCCAGCCTAAACCTCCCCTGGCTGAAGCTGAGGCTGGTTCCTCTTCTCAGTAACTCCCATGGTGCCTGTGGATTTGTGTTGATCCATCTTGGCTTCACTTTCAAAGGAGTCATACAAGAGGACGAGGTCCTGCGCATGTCTTGAGAAGGGGAAAGGGGACAGATGCCTCAAGATGTGCTTTGCTCTACCAATATACTTGGAGAAGATGGTAGAAAACGGGCAGGAAATTAGTTCTGCACTAGTTTGGCTGCAGGAGGGACCTGCTGCATCTCCCCAAAGTCTTACAAGCTAAGGTGACCTCCTCATCTTCTTTGCCACTTCTGCATTCCTTGTCTTGCTGCAGCAGGTTTCAGCTCAGATCATAGACTCATAGAATCATAGAATGGTAAGGTTGGAAGGGACCTCAAAGATCACCTAGTTCCAACCCCCTGCCATAGGCAGGGACACCTCCCACTAGCACAGGTCACTCAAGGCCATCTCCAACCTGGTCANAGAGAGGCCTGGCCAGGGGTCAGGGCTTTGTCTGCCAGGGGTTCCTCTGCCAGGGCAGCTGCACCTGCCACAGGAGGCCACATCAATGCTGGCAGGGCTCTGCTGTGAGGCCAGGCTGGCACAGTTGGGCTTGGGCAAGCCTGCAGAAAAGAAGGCTGCAGGGAGAGCTTCTGGAGGCCTTGCGGTGCTTCAAGGGGCCCAGCAGAAAGCTAAGGACAGAGTTCTGAGCAGGGCCTGTGGTGGCAGGACAAGGGGGGATGGTTTGGAGTGAGAGAGGGAGCTTGAGAGTGGAGAGAAGGCAGAAATGTTGGGCACTGAGGGTGGGGAGAGCCTGGCCCAGGCTGCCCAGAGAGGTGATGGTTTAGTGGCAGACTTGACAGAGCTGATTGTCATTTGGACTTGATGATCTTCAAGGTCCTCTCCAACCTAAACAATTCCATGACTCCATGATTCTACCAACAGAAGCAACACAACAGCACAGGAAGGGGAGCACAGGCAGCCCCTACATTCTCTCCTAGGAGACCCTAGAGAGTCCCTAGAAACCAGGAGACTGAAGTGGACCATGGCACACCCACCATGGCACCTCCCGCTGCTGGGTCCCTGGGCCCCCAAGATGATCAGGGATTTTGGTACCCAACCAAACCTCTACCCCCAGGGCAGGAAACAAGCCCAGCCCCTGCAGCCTGGGAACACTCCTGGGACAAGAGCAGAGCTGACCCCCAGCCATGGCTCCTGTCTCTCCAGGGCAGCCCTTCTGTGCCGACCGCCGAGGCAGGAGCACTACCCAGCCCCAGCAGTGCTCTCTGTGTGCCCAGCCCCGGGTAGCAGCAGCTGCACAGTTGGCACCCATTGCTGTCACCGACACGGCTACCTCTGCAGGGACACGCTCGGGCACCAACGTCCCTCCAAGCCCGGGCAGTGGCACAGCTGCCATCCCTGAGGGGCTCAGAAAGTCCTGGAGCTGTGGTGCTGTGGGCTGTGCTTTACTGCTGACCTGGCAGTGCTGGGCTAAGGGTTGGCCTGGGGGCTCTACTCAAGCCAAAGGACTCCTTGACTCCAGGCTCCCAAACCATCCCACATGTCCATGGCTTTATGACAGTGTCACAATGGCACAGGTGGCACCCAGGTAACTCCTATGTCAGCTGCGGGCAGAGCCCAGGCAAGCAGAGCGAGCGGCGATGGCACAGCCTGCAGGGCAGCTCCCAGCGCGTGGCCTCAGGGCCCACCTGGCCCCCCACAGCCTTCACACTTTGCAGCTCCCACAAACCTTTTACCCACCAGGCAGGGACCAATCCCAACCCCAGCAGTCTGGGAAGCTCTTGGGGGCAAGAGCAGAGCTCACCCCCAGCCACGACTTCTGTCTCTCTTGCAGGTGCAGCCAACCTATGCCCACTGCTTGGGCAGGTGCAGCCCTTCCCTGCAGCCTGGACACTCCTGCCAGAGCTGGCACTGCAGCTCCCACCAGCAGGTATGGCACCCGTGTCTGCTCTGCCACCTTTGGCATCCCCCAGCCCCGGCACTTCCCACACGGGCAGCAGCCAGCCCAGGCCAGCATCCCTGCCCTTGCTGGGTGCTGCAGGCCCAGGAACCCAATGCCCAGAGTTCCCCAAATCCCTGAGGCCATCTCTCCATTGTCACCTCCCGGCAGCACAGCTCCTCCCCGACGGGCAGCCCTGGTCCTCCAACAGTGCAGCTTACCTCTCGGGGGGGCAGCCTGGCCACCAGCTCCCTGTGTGCCTGGCACAGAGCCGGGGGACATCAGCCATCATGCCTGGCTCAGTGGTTGCCCCTGCAGGGTCCCCCAACCCAACACGGCTCCTTTTGCCCCACACAGGTTTCCAGCTGGCTCCACAGGCCTGCCTCTTCTACCCCTACTGCTTCCAGCCACAGTGGGCAATCAGCCTGCCTCATCCACTAGCCACCAGCTGGCCCCTGTTGGACACCTCCACCCTCTGCCACGATGCTGTTCCTGTGCCACCTGCTGCTCAGGAGGGCCTTGAGGGCAGCCCATCTGCTTCCCCCACCAACCAAGACCTTGAGGACTCAGAAGATGAGCTGGAGCTTGAGCTGGAGGACAGGCTGCCCAACAAGGAGCTCCCTTGTTGGGCTCTCCTGTTGGGCAGGAAGGAGAAGCAGGCTGCAGAGACGTGGCCCTCTGCCATGGCCACCTGGGAGGGGGCAGGCTCGGGCACTGACAGCACCCTGAGAGCCGATGTCTCCCCCAGCCCCTCTGATTCCCTGGAACAACAAGAGGAGGAGGTCTCCAAAGAAGAGGCGATCAAAGTGCAGGTCAAGATCCTTGAAGAGGCCCTGAGATGCCAGGAGGTCTGGAGATGCCAGGACGACCTCAGCAGCAGCCCCACACAGGTCTGTGTCATTGCGGAGCCCCCAGAGTTTTGGGGAGACATGAGGCCGGACCTGGAACCATCTGAGCCAGAGCTGGAACCATCTCAGGCAGAGCTGGAACCATCTGAGCCAGAGCTGGAACCATCTCAGGCAGAGCTGGAACCATCTGAGCCAGAGCTGGAACCATCTCAGCCAGAGCTGGAACCATCTGAGCCAGAGCTGGAACCATCTCAGGCAGAGCTGGAACCATCTGAGCCAGACCTGGAACCATCTCAGGCGGAGCTGGAACCATCTGAGCCAGACCTGGAACCATCTCAGGCGGAGCTGGAACCATCTCGGCCAGCAGTGGAGCAGAAGGGCAAGAAGCGGAGGCGCAGGGCCTCACGAGCGCCCCCCAGCAAGCGCAGGGCCCTGGCAGCCAGCACAGGGCTGCAAGGAGTGGTTTAGACCCTCGGGAACTCTGCTGGGACATTTTCTGGGGCTGCCCAGCTCNTCCCAACCCCAGCAGTCTGGGAAGCTCTTGGGGGCAAGAGCAGAGCTCACCCCCAGCCACGACTTCTGTCTCTCTTGCAGGTGCAGCCAACCTATGCCCACTGCTTGGGCAGGTGCAGCCCTTCCCTGCAGCCTGGACACTCCTGCCAGAGCTGGCACTGCAGCTCCCACCAGCAGGTATGGCACCCGTGTCTGCTCTGCCACCTTTGGCATCCCCCAGCCCCGGCACTTCCCACACGGGCAGCAGCCAGCCCAGGCCAGCATCCCTGCCCTTGCTGGGTGCTGCAGGCCCAGGAACCCAATGCCCAGAGTTCCCCAAATCCCTGAGGCCATCTCTCCATTGTCACCTCCCGGCAGCACAGCTCCTCCCCGACGGGCAGCCCTGGTCCTCCAACAGTGCAGCTTACCTCTCGGGGGGGCAGCCTGGCCACCAGCTCCCTGTGTGCCTGGCACAGAGCCGGGGGACATCAGCCATCATGCCTGGCTCAGTGGTTGCCCCTGCAGGGTCCCCCAACCCAACACGGCTCCTTTTGCCCCACACAGGTTTCCAGCTGGCTCCACAGGCCTGCCTCTTCTACCCCTACTGCTTCCAGCCACAGTGGGCAATCAGCCTGCCTCATCCACTAGCCACCAGCTGGCCCCTGTTGGACACCTCCACCCTCTGCCACGATGCTGTTCCTGTGCCACCTGCTGCTCAGGAGGGCCTTGAGGGCAGCCCATCTGCTTCCCCCACCAACCAAGACCTTGAGGACTCAGAAGATGAGCTGGAGCTTGAGCTGGAGGACAGGCTGCCCAACAAGGAGCTCCCTTGTTGGGCTCTCCTGTTGGGCAGGAAGGAGAAGCAGGCTGCAGAGACGTGGCCCTCTGCCATGGCCACCTGGGAGGGGGCAGGCTCGGGCACTGACAGCACCCTGAGAGCCGATGTCTCCCCCAGCCCCTCCGATTCCCTGGAACAACAAGAGGAGGAGGTCTCCAAAGAAGAGGCGATCAAAGTGCAGGTCAAGATCCTTGAAGAGGCCCTGAGATGCCAGGAGGTCTGGAGATGCCAGGACGACCTCAGCAGCAGCCCCACACAGGTCTGTGTCATTGCGGAGCCCCCAGAGTTTTGGGGAGACATGAGGCCGGACCTGGAACCATCTGAGCCAGAGCTGGAACCATCTCAGGCAGAGCTGGAACCATCTGAGCCAGAGCTGGAACCATCTCAGGCAGAGCTGGAACCATCTGAGCCAGAGCTGGAACCATCTCAGGCAGAGCTGGAACCATCTGAGCCAGAGCTGGAACCATCTCAGGCAGAGCTGGAACCATCTGAGCCAGAGCTGGAACCATCTCAGGCAGAGCTGGAACCATCTGAGCCAGAGCTGGAACCATCTCAGGCAGAGCTGGAACCATCTGAGCCAGAGCTGGAACCATCTCAGGCAGAGCTGGAACCATCTGAGCCAGAGCTGGAACCATCTCAGGCAGAGCTGGAACCATCTGAGCCAGAGCTGGAACCATCTCAGCCAGAGCTGGAACCATCTGAGCCAGAGCTGGAACCATCTCAGGCAGAGCTGGAACCATCTGAGCCAGAGCTGGAACCATCTCAGCCAGAGCTGGAACCATCTGAGCCAGAGCTGGAACCATCTGAGCCAGAGCTGGAACCATCTGAGCCAGAGCTGGAACCATCTCAGGCAGAGCTGGAACCATCTGAGCCAGAGCTGGAACCATCTCAGGCAGAGCTGGAACCATCTGAGCCAGAGCTGGAACCATCTCAGGCAGAGCTGGAACCATCTGAGCCAGACCTGGAACCATCTCAGGCGGAGCTGGAACCATCTGAGCCAGACCTGGAACCATCTCAGGCGGAGCTGGAACCATCTGAGCCAGACCTGGAACCATCTCAGGCGGAGCTGGAACCATCTGAGCCAGACCTGGAACCATCTCAGGCGGAGCTGGAACCATCTCGGCCAGCAGTGGAGCAGAAGGGCAAGAAGCGGAGGCGCAGGGCCTCACGAGCGCCCCCCAGCAAGCGCAGGGCCCTGGCAGCCAGCACAGGGCTGCAAGGAGTGGTTTAGACCCTCGGGAACTCTGCTGGGACATTTTCTGGGGCTGCCCAGCTCGAGGGAGGAGGGGAGGGGGGAGGGGGTGGGAAACAGACCTATAGGAGAGATTTAAGTAGAGATAAATAGAGATAAGTAGATAGCAATAATTAGATAGAGCTAATTAGGTAGAGATCAATAGGCAAAGGTCGTTTTGTTTCTACATCTCCTTCTGTTCTTTCCATTAAAAGCTGTTTCTGCCACACCGCTCCGTCTCTGTGTGGGAGGGGGAGGCAGTCTGGGGGGCACCACCAAACAACTCCCCAGAGGTGGCAGCATCCCACTGAGCCCCCAGGACACCCAGTCCCACAGGGCTGAGCACCACCAGCCGCTGGAGCAGGCAGTGAGGGGTGAGGGCACTCCCCTGTCCCCTTGCCCAGGGGAAGCAGCCCTTTTGCGGCTTCTGCTCACCCACCCAGCAGGTGCTGCTCAACCACTTCTCCATTTCGCTTTTTTTTGGTGGCAGCCTTTTGTGGAGGGAGGGCTTTGCTGAGGAGATGCATCACAGATATGAGCACATGCACCCTCAAAACTAAACCACTGTCACCCTGGGAGAGGCAGAGCACCTCTGGAGCTGCCGCAATCATAGAACCACAGAATCGTCTGAGTTGGAAAATCCCTCTCAGACCATCCAGTCCAACCACCTACCCAACACCACCATCACCACCAAACCATGGCCCCAAGTCCCCACAGGATTCTTGAACACCTGCAGGGATGAGGACTCCACCACCTCCCTGGGAAGGCTGTTCCCACGTCTGGCCAAGCACTTCTCCTGCCTAAGCAACTTCTGCCTTCCTCACCACCATCATCTATGCAGAACAGAGGGGGCTGAAAACCAAGCCTGACTTCATCAAGTCCTGCTGACTGTTGCTGCAAACAGCCTTGGGTTCTTCCTGCCACTACAGAAGAGGGCTTTCTCCTGGCCCCCTGCCCACCCCACACACAGGCATTCAGTTGCCACAGGCAGCCCATTGTTTGGCTTTGGTCACGCAGCAGCTCTGCTGCACTGCCACAGCTACTGCCCCTCACTCTGCAGGGAACAGAAGGCCACTGAGTGCCCCCCAGAAGAAGACAGCTTTGTGCTCAGTACCTGTTTGGAGCAGATGCAGCTCGTAGGTACCCTGCTCTCGCACAGCTGGAGGCAGCAATGCCCATGGATGCCACCCAAGTGTCGCAGTGCCTCCAGACACCCAGGTGCCTGCATGAACATTGTGTATCCGGTGACAGCAGCTTGCCAAGAGCAAACATCATGCAGATGATCAACTGCCTCGAATCCAGGAAGCCAAAAAACTGCTCAAGACCACATCTCTGGTGCCTCCCCACACAGTCACATCCTCTCCGGTTCACAAACTGATCCCAACCCAGCTGGACACAGCAAAACAGGTCACTGCTGGCTGCTGGTACCTTAGCTCTGGGAACTCCTGCTCCATCCTTCTGCTGAAGGAGCTGAAATGCCAGGAGCTGGCTTGTAGCTGTGGCAACAGCAAATGCAAAATCCTACCACGCTTCATCAGGCTCCTCCAGCGTGTGAGCTACACGAGAGCAAAACCATCCTGCCTCCCTCCCCCCCACAAAAGCTTTTCCCACCCCCAAAGCAACAAATCAAACTGGCAGGGCCAAGTTTAGCCAGGCTTTGATTGCTTTAGCAGGATTTCATGGAATCATGGAATTATTTGGGTAGGAAAAGCCCTCTGTGATCATGCAGTCCAGCCACCAACCCAGCACCACCATGGCTCCAGCTGCCACGGCCACACATCTTTTGCACACTCCCAGGGATGGGGACTCCACATAGAATCATAGAATGGTAAGGTTGGAAGGGACCTCAAGGATCATCTAGTTCCAACCCCCTGCCATAGGCAGAGACACCTCCCACCAGTACAGGTCACTCAAGGTCTCGTCCAATCTGGCCTTGAACACCTCCACCACCTCCCCAGGCAGCCTGTTGCAGGGCCTGATCATTTGCACTAACTGTGCTTGATGGCTCCTACCAAAAGAGCCCAGAAGAGTTTGGAGACAGCAGACAGAAGCTGAAGATCTCTCTCACACAACAGCCAAGACTATACTCACTGTTCAGTGCAGGTGAGGAGCAGCTACTGCATCTGCAGCCCTGAGTTCCAGACTGACCAAATCAGAGCATCTGGCTGCTCATGGCTTGGGTTGGTAGATTATTGACTGGGTAAAAAAACTGGCTGATGGCCAAGCCCAAAGAGTGATGGGGAATGGAGTTAGCTCCAGCTGGACACCAGTGGTGTTCCCCAGAGCTCAGTGCTGGGGGTAGTTCTGTTTAACATCTTGATCAGTGATCTGGGTGAGGAGATGGAGGCACCCTTGGTGAGTTGGCAGAGGACACCAAATTGGGTGAGACTGCTGAAGGGTAGGGAGGCTCCACAAAAGGACTTGGCCAGGCTGGATTCACAGGCTGAGGTCAATGGGATGAGGTTCAACACGGCCAAGTGCTGGGTCTTGCACTTGGGTCACAACAGCCCCATGGAGACTCCAGGCATGGGAACAGAGTGGCTGAAAACAGCCCAGCAGAGAAAAACCTAGGGGTGTTGGTCAAGACACAGCTGAGCCAGCAGTGTGCCCAGGTGGGCAAGAAGGGCACCAGCAGCCTGGCCTGGATCAGCAATGGTGTGGCCAGCAGGAGCAGAGCAGGGATTGTGCCCCTGTGCTCAGCACTGGTGAGGCCACGCCTGGAGTGCTGGGTTCAATTTTGGGGCCCTGATTCCAAGGGGGAGGCTGAGGGGATGGAGCAAATCCAGAGAAGGGCAAGGAAGCTGGGGAAGGATCTGGAGAAGAGGGCTAGAGGGGTGCAGTGTGGAGAAGAGGCTGAGGGCAGACCTTGCACTCCAGAGTGAAGTATGGGTTGGTCTCTTTTTCCTAGTAACAATTGACAGGATGAAAGGAGATGGCCTCAAGTTTGCCAGCAACATTTAGGTTGGACATTAAAAGAACCTTCTTCCCTGAAAGGGTCCTCAAAGCCTGGCAGAGGCTGCCCAGGGAGGTGGTTGAATCCCTACACCTGCAGGTGTTTCCCAGAGCCAGAGCTGTGCTGCTGAGGGCCATGGCTAAGCCCCAGCCTTGGCAGAGTTAGAGAATGGTTGGATTGGATGCTCTGGAAGGGCTTTTCTGACCCAAATGGTTCTGGTTTAATACAACAAACTCAGCTGTGGGTAGTGAGGAGTGGAAGGAAAAAAAAAAAGATTGAAGTGACTGGAAGTGATTCTGAAGAGGGACTGACAATTCTAAAACCAGAATTCTATCAGCACATCTGCAGATAAAGCCCACAGCTGCCCTTAGAAGCTAGGGCAGATCCCACTAATTGAGATGCAGCCACTAACTGCATATAATAAGGAGAGGTTAACGAACAGCTGGGAGGGACAGGGAAAGAAAGGAAGAGCAACAGCAAGCAGCATCTAAGAAGCTTGCAGCAGCAAAGTCTGCAGATTTAGGCTGGGGGAGCCCAGCAGCAGCTTGCAGACTGCCTGTGGTTTGCAGAGGCTTCTCAGGTGAGTGTCAGCATTGCAGACAGAAAGTCAAGGCCCCAGCAAAGCTCCCTGCCTCTGGAGAAGTGAGGGTGGGGAGCTGCTGGGTCTCAGGGTTTGGAGTTGGGGCTGTTTGCTTGCTTCTTGTTTGGATTTATCTGTTCCTCGGTTTCATTTCAGTACCGCCAGAGACCGCAGACGCTGCAGCTGAGCCTGCACCGACTACCCAGTGCCACAGTTGGGGTTGTTCTAGCTGACAGCAGAGGAAAGGAGCTCGAGATGAAGCAGAGTTACCATGGGAGCCCAGGATGCGTCACTTCTCTTGGCTCACTGGCTGCCACGTGAGGGAAGGGCTCAGCAGATGGCACAGAAAAACCCCCAAAGACCTCAAAAGGTCTCTGGGTTCTAGCAAGGTTTAGGCTTTCCAATCCCATTTGGTACCAGCTTCCAGTGCCAGGAGGACAGCAAGCAATATTGATCTGTAGGCCAAGCTGGCTGCCTGCATATCCACTGCCACGGTGCTTTCCTTCCCAGCACTCCCCAGCTGCTCCTTGCAGTGTCTTCTGCTAAATTTAACCCCGGCAGGCTCGGAGATGCTGCCCTTGCCACGCTCACAGAGACCCACCGGGCGGCAGGCAAAGGCAGCGAGGCAGGGCAGGAGTCTGCTCCTCGCTGGTAAATAACAGCAGCAGCCACCTGACGGCAGCGGAGGGGAGCGCTCAGAGCTCAGCAGAGAGCACAAGAGGGATGCAGCAGCCTGAATTTACTCCTGTGGCTCACCAGAGGCACACCTCGGGCTGAAGCCTGCTGAACCCACACTCTCCATCTATAGAATCATAGAATGGTAAGGTTGGAAGGGACCTCAAAGCTCAGCCACTTCCAACCCCTCGCCATAGGCAGGGACACCTCCCACTACTACAGGTCACTCAAGGCCTCATCCAGCCTGGCCTTGAACACCTCCAGGGAGGTTGTGGAGCACGGAAGATCACATTCTGTGCTTCTGTGCTCCACAACCTCCCTGGGCNAAGGCTGGCAGTTTTGGTGCAGATGGAGTTTGATGAAGCAGGATGGTTATGCTGGCAGATGGGGAGCAGGCACAAGCTCTCTGAGCATCTTCGTGGCCTCCTCTGGACTGGCTCCAACACTTCCATCCCTGTGGCTGCAAAACTGCACAGGCAGCACCTGAGCTGAGTCCACCATCTGCTCGCCCAGGCTCTGATTTTCACCTCACTCACAGAATCACAGAATCCTCTCTCTCCAAAGAGACCCTCCAGAGCATCCAGCCCAAGCAGTCTTTAACTCTGCCAAGGCTGGGGCTAAGCCATGGCCCTCAGCACCACAGCTCCGCCTCTTTCAAACACCTCCACGGATAGGCATTCAACCACCTCCCTGGGCAGCCTGTGCCAGTCCCTGACCACTCTTGCAGCAGAGACATTTCTCCTCCTCTCCAACCTAATCCTTCCCTGGCACCATTTCAGGACATTTCCTCTCCTCTCCCCTGAGCCCAGGCAGCAGAGCCCAAGCCCCAGCTGGCTGCAGCCTCCTCTCAGGAGCTGCAGAGAGCAATGAGCTTTGCCCTCAGCCTCCTCTGCTCCACACTGCACATCCCCAGCTCCCTCAGCTGCTCCTCCCCAGCCTTCTTCTCCACACCCTTTCCCAGTTTATTGCCCTTCTCTGGACTTGGTCCAGCCCCTCAGTGTCCTTCTTGGAGTGAGGGCCCAAAAGTGCACTCAGGATTCACAGTGTAGCTTCCCCAGTACAGAGGCACCATCACTTTGCTGTCCTGCTGGCTACACCATTGCTGATCCAGGCTGGGCTGCTGGTCACATGAATCTTTAAGCATCTTTAAGCATCTCCTGCTCCAAGCTGGCTGCTTCTTGGCCAGCTGGGCACATGAATGTTTAAGCATCTCCTGCTCCAAGCCCTTCTCCTCTACACAAAAACCATGGAGTGCTTCACTGCTTGCTTTATTTTTCCTCCTCTTTCACAGTTGCCAATTCCTTCCTTATCTGTCAAACCAACTCAAAGGACATTACTCCACCTCCATCCTCCTTCACCTTCCAGGTACCCAACACCAGCATCTCCAGGGCAATGTGGTCCTTCTTCACAGGGCAGTCAGTAAAGCACCTCTGTGTAGTAGCAGGCAATATATCGGGTAAGGAGCCTTCACCTCCCGAGCTGTCCTGCTGGCATCCCTGCTGCACACTCAGCTCTGCCCAAGCTTGAGGTCACACTGCAAAGGGAGTTTTTGCAGGGAGAACACTGAAATCTGTCTGTCTTCCATCACAGAGTTGTTGGGGTTGGAAAAGCCCTCTGAGATCATCCAGTCCAACCATCAACCCAACCCCACCATGGCCACTAAACCATGGCCCCGGGTGCCACAGCCACACCTATCTGGAACACCTCCAGGGATGGGGACTCCACCACCTCCCTGAGAGAATGCATCACCACAACCTGATCTTCACCCTAGGCACCAGCTTGGCAAGCTGCCAGTCCAATCTACCCAGCTGCCAGCACTCTTCTGACAGCTCCAGGCTGCAAAACTCTGGTGCCCACACAGCAAATCACCCAACAACTGCTGCTGTCATCTGCTCTCGGGCATCTGCTCTCCTGATCACCTGCATCAATTGCCACTGTGTGTTCCCCAGCTGAAACCAAAAAGATGACCTAATGTGAAAGCAGGACCTGACCTGCTTCTCCTGCTCACAGTTCCCTAGAGGCAACAGCGCTGAGAGCAGCCACAGCCACAGCCTCACATAATTGGTTGGAAGGGACCTTAAAGATCAGCCAGGTCCAACCCCCCTGCCATGGGCAGGGACACCTCCCACCAGCACAGCTTGCTCAAGGCCTCATCCAGCCTGGTCTGAGAACACCTCCAGGGACGGGGCAGCCACAGCCTCCCTGGGCAACCTGTGCCAGAGGCTTAGTTTGTCTTAGTTTCCTTGCCTTTAGTTTCTGCTGACACTCAGATTCCTCTGGGGAGGAGCAAGCCCCTGCACCAGCACAGATCAGGAGCTGACCTGCCAGAAAGAAGCTCTGTGGCACAGCAACAGCTCCTTGTGGCCAAGAATGCTGAGGGTATCCTGGGCTGCACCTGCAGGGAGGGAGCAGCCACAGCCTCCCTGGGCAACCTGTCCTAGTGCCTCCTCACCCTGTTTAATGTTCCTGCAGTGACTCTAACACAGGTGGTGTCATCTCCTTCTCAACCTCACTTTAATAACTGATCCCTGGGCCAGAAGATGCTGTCTTCAGCAGCCAGGTATCTTCACAAGCCACAGCATGGAGCTGCTGCTTGAACATCCCCAGGCTTGAGCCTCTTCTGCCCTGGCCTGGGGCCCAGGAGGGCTTTGTCCCTTCTGCCTTCCATCCCCATCCCTCTGCTCCTGAATCCAGCTCCAGAACCCAGCTCCTGAAGCTGCTTCCCATTCACTGCTGAGCCCAGGCTGGGCCTTGCCCAGTGCCTGCCCCCAGCAGCAGTGGTGCCAATGGTGCCATCAGTGCCCTCAGGGTTGGGCTCCCTGTTGGTTTGTGTCTCTGTGTCTCTGTCCCATGGCATTGTTCTTTTTCCCACCCCAGCTGGGTTAGTTTCCTCCCCACACCATCAGTCTCTCTCCCTTCTGCTCTTTCTCTTCACTTTGGGCAGCATAGGGTTTTACAGAGAACCTTTGGCACTCATCAGTGGCCAAGCTTGACACTTTCTGGCTTTCTTGGACACTGTTGGAAGGAGGAGGGCTGGGGTACAGCCATTTCTGCTCAGGCTCTGCAAAACATTTCTCTTCCCACTTCCTCTGCTGCTCTCCATCGTTCCTTCTCCACCCTGAAGAGTCTAAAGTTTATTGACCTCCATTTATAGAGCAGCTGCTCCTTGTCTTCCTTTACCTTCATCATCCTTTGCTGAAGCTTCTTTTTGGAGCTGGAGGAGCAGCTGGTCTTCAAGACACAATAATAGAGAGAGGCTTTCTGGGAGGGTAGGGTTTTGTTTTCCTACAGCTTTCTGTCTAGAAANGCAGTTTTGGTGCAGATGGAGTTTGATGAAGCAGGATGGTTATGCTGGCAGATGGGGAGCAGGCACAAGTAACTGCATGGAACCAAAGAGGGCATCAGTGGCAACATTCCCAGCACACCTGGGGCCTACACGAAGGCTGCAAAGGGACTGTGCCCAGAGCCCTGTGGGGACAGGATGAGGGACAAGGGCTTCAAACTAGAGCAGAGCAGGTTGAGATTGGATGTGAGGAACAAGTTCTGCACCAGGAGGCTGCTGGAACACAGCAACAGGGTGCCCAGGGAGGTGGTTGAGGCCCCAGCCCTGGATATATTCCAGGTGAGGTTGGACAGGGCTGTAGGCAACCTGCTCTAGTGGAGGGTGTCCCTGCTGAGTGCAGGGGGTTGGACTGGATGAGCTTTGGAGGTGTCTTCCAGCCCAGCCCATTCTGTGGTTCTATGATTTGTTTCCACACACAGCTGGGTTTGCACAGCCCTGCAAGCTCAGTTAACTTATCCTACTCATCAAGCAGCATTTGTGCAAAGCCTGCCCCTTACCTTTCCTGCCACTCACCTTGCAGGGTGTGCACAGCTCAGGGAGCTCCTAGGGCTCCACTTACAGCAGCTTCCCAATAAGGTCTCAGTAAAGCTTGGGGAATTCAGCCATGCCCCAGTGTCTGGAGACCGCAGCAATGAAGCTCACAACACAGAAAAGGGCAAGGAGGAATCCAAAGCTGGGAGCATGCTCTAGACAGGATGGTATTGAAGCCACAGAATCACAGAAGGACAGGGGTTGGAAGGGACCTCTGGGCATCATCCAGTCCAACCCCCTGCTTAAGCAGGGGCACCCAGGGCAGGGCACACAGGAACACAGCCAGGTGGGGCTTGAAGGTCTCAAGAGAAGGAGACTCCACAACCTCTCTGGGCACCCTCACACCTAACAACCTTCTCCTCCTGCTCAGCTGCAATCTCCTGGCTTACAGTTTGTGTCCATTGCCCCTTGCCCTGTCACAGGGCACCACTGACAAGAGCCTGGCACATTCATCCTGACACCCACCCCTCAGATATTTATAGACATTGATCAGGTCCCCTCTCAGCCTTCTCTTCTCCAGATTAACCAGCCCCAGGGCTCACAGCCTTTCTTCACAATAGAGAGGTTCCAGTCTCTTCATCATCCTCATAGCCTCCACTGGACTCTCTCCAGCAGATCCCTGTCTCTCTTGAACTGAGGAGCCCACAACTGGACACAGTATTCCAGGTGTGGTCTCACCAGGGCAGAGCAGAGGAGGGAGAAGAACTTCCTGTGAGGCTGAATGGCTGCAGCTGTCCTTAAATCAAGGAACTGAGCTCATCAAACCTGAGCCAGCAAGGCAGAGCTGTTTGATAGGCTCTGACTCCACACAGGAACACAGCCTGCTGCATGGATCCAGAGAGCTTGAGGAGTCTCCTTGTCCAAAGGTTGTCAAGACCCATCTGAACGTGTTCCTGTGTGACCTGCCCTAGGTGACCCTGCTCTGCCAGGGGAGTTGGCCTGGATGCTCTCCAGAGGTTCCTTCCATGCTGCGATGCTGTGTTCTACCTCATGACTGAGGCTGGGGGGAAAGCAAGCAACCAATAATCATAGAACCATTACAGCTGGAAAAGAACTTCAAGGTCATTAAGCCCAACCATAACCCAAGTACCATGACCACTGAACACATGACCACTACCATGAACACCACATTCAGAGCTTCTTGAGCACCTCCAGGCATGGAGACTCCACCACCTCCCCAGGCAGCCTGTGCCAGTCCCTGACCACTCTTGCGCCAAAGACATTTTTCCTCCTCTCCAACCTAACCCTCCCCTGGCACCATTTCAGGCCAGTTCCTCTCCTCTCCCCTGAGCCCAGGGAGCAGAGCCCAAGCCCCAGCTGGCTGCAGCCTCCTCTCAGGGAGCTGCAGAAAGCAATGAGCTCTGCCCTCAGCCTCCTCTGCTCCACACTGCACACCCCCAGCTCCCTCAGCTGCTCCTCATATGACACCCTGCAAGCTTTGCTGCCCTTCTCTGGACTTGCTCCAGCCCCTCAATGTCCTTATACTGTGGCACTCCAAACTGAACCCAGGAGCCTAGTGCTGGGTACAGAGACACAATCCCTGCCCTGCTCCTGCTGCCCACACCATTGCTGCTCCAGGCCAGGCTGCTGGTGCCCTTCTTGCCCACCTGAGCACACTGCTGCCTCATCTTCAGCTGCTGCCAACCAGCACCCCTGGGGCCTTTTCTGCTGGGCAGTTTCCAGCCACTCTGCCCCAAGCCTGCAGCCTTCATGCGATTGTTGCAACCCAAGAGCAGGACCCAACAATTGGTTTGTTAAACTTCATCCCACTGACCTCAGCCCGTGGATGCAGCCTGGCCAAGCCCCTCTGCAGAGCCTCCCTACCCTCCATCAGATCACCACTGCCACCCAATTTAGTGTCACCACTCACCTAAGGTGCCTCAATCCCCTCACCCAGGTAAAGACACTGAACAGTACTGGCCCCAGCAGTGAGCCTTGCAGGACACCTCTTGTGACCAGCCACCAGCTGCAGCTTCCCACAAAGCACAGACCACAAAAAAGTGTCACTACCAGGATCTGTGGCTCCTGGGCTGCAGACTAAGAGGCTACCCAGACTGCCAAAGTACTTGAGCACCCTTTGAGGAGAGGTTTTCTGAAGGCAAAGAGGGCAGCTGGAAAGGAGAGAGCAGAAGGTTAGGGCACAGCCAGACGGTGTTGCCCTCCTGCAGCCAACCAAACAAAAGGATTGGAATCATCCCCAGCATGACTGCAGCCCAAAAGAACATCTGCACTTCAGCAGAAGAGTTGATGTTTTAAGAGCTAGGGAAAGAGGCAGCAGCCACCAGTTCAACATCAGCTGCTGGCTTTCAGATGAAGCCAGGAAGTGTTGCAATAGAGCTCTGCTGTGCTTCAAAGCAGCCAGAGCCTGCCGGGTAAACATTAACCCTGTTGGCCTTCCCTCTTCAAGCACTTGAACCCAAGGGGAGCACCTTGCTTCAGTGTGTCCTAGGTGCCCTTGCACATCTCCTAGCATCACAGGTAGATGATGAGGCACTTAGAATCATAGAATGGTAAGGTTGGAAGGGACCTCAAGGATCATCCAGTTCCAACCCCCTGCCATAGGCAGGGACACCTCCCACTAGCACAGGTCACTCAAGGCCTCATCCAACCTGGCCTTGAACACCTCCAGGGAGGGAGCAGCCACAACCTCCCCGGGCAACCTGTGCCAGTGTCTCACCACCCTCACTGCAAACAACTTCCTCCTAACATCCACTTTCAATCTCCCCTCTGCCACTTCAAACCCATTCCCCTTGTCCTGCCATTCCCAGACCTTGTCAATAGTCCCTCCCCAGCCTTCCTGTAGCCCCCTTCAGATCCTGCAAGGCTACTCCAAGGTCTCCTGGAAGCCTTCTCTTCTCCAGGCTGCAGAGCCCCAACTCTCTCAGCCTGTCCTCACAGCAGAGCTGCTGCAGCCCTCTCAGCATCTTGGTGGCCTCCTCTGGACTGGCTCCAACACTTCCATGTCCTTCCTGTGCTGGGGGCTCCAGAACTGCACACAGGACTGCAGCTGGGGTCTGAGGAGAGCAGAGCAAAGGGGCACAATCCCCTCCCTTGCCCTGCTGCCCACACTGCTCTTGCTGCAGCCCAGCACACAGTTGCTGTCTGGGCTGCACTCACACTGCAGCCTCATCTTGAGCTTTTCATCACCCCAGACCCCCAGGGCCTGTTCCTCAGGGCTGCTCTCAGCCATTCCCCACCCAGCCTGGAGTTGTGCTTGGGATTGTGCCTACCCAGGTGCAGGACCTTACACTTGGCCTTGTTGAATGTCATGAGGTTGGCCTGGGCACAGCTCTGCAGCCTGTCCAGGTCCCTCTGGATGGATCCCTGCCCTCTAGCAAGTCGACTGTGCCACACAGCTTGGTGCCATCTGCACACTTGCTGAGGCTGCACTGATTCCTCTGTCCATGGCACTGACAAAGATGTTACACAGCACTGGTGCCAGCACTGACCCCTGAGGTGGGATGGCCTTAGCTGACAAACCCCAGCTGAAACCTCAGGCACTGAGAGCCAAGTCCTATAAATGCAGCTCAAGTGAAGAAGAGGCAAAGCAGGACAGGAAGCCTGCTTGCTCCTGCAGCAGAAGTGGTGAGCATGCCCTTAGGGGAAATCCTGTTCCTGTAAGCCATGAATCAGTCTCCAAGGCAGCCAGAGCCAGCCCCAGGACAAACAAAGAGTCATCTGCTCATTCAATGAGCAGGAAAATTCTCTCTTTGGACTGGCAATGACTCAGCAGCAGGCAGGGCCCATTTTTCACTACTGCAGCCAGTTCACACACTGCCAGCATGGTGGAGATCACCCAGTCCAGCCCCTCTGCTCCACCAGGGGCACCCACAGCAGCTTGCCCAGGATCACAGTGGCTGGGAGGTTTGGAAGCTCTCCAGAGAAGTGCAGAAATGCTAGGGGTTGGAAGCCAGCTCCAGAGATCTTCCAGTCCACAGCAGGACCACCTGGAGCAGGTTACCCAGGAACACCGCCAGGCAGGTTTTGAATCTCTCCAGAGAAAGAGACTCCACAACCTCTCTGGGAAGCCAGCACCATCTCTGTAGCCTCCCCTGGACCCTCTAAAGCAGTTTCCTATCTCTCTTGAACTGGGGAGCCCAGAACTAAATCCAGGACTCCAGATGTGACCTGATTAGAGCAAAGGGTGAGGAGAACCTCCCTTGACCTGCAGGCCACAGTCTTCTTCATATATCCAAGCACAAAGTCTCCCTGCAGCCTTCTCCTCTGCAGGCTGCCCAAGCCCAATTGTGCCAGCCTGGCCTCACAGCAGAGCCCTGCCAGCCCTGCCAGCACTGCTGTGGCCTCCTCTGGCCCTGTTCCAGCAGGTCCCTGTCTGTGCTGTGCTGAGCACTCCAGAGCTGCCCCCAGCACTGCAGGAGAGTTCTCAGCAGAGCACAGCAGAGGGACAGAATCCCCTCCCTGCCTCTGCTGCTGGTTTTGGTGGGTACAGCTCCTGTGCAGCTGGCAGAGGCTGGTGTACCCACCTTCTGTACCCACCAGCTGGCAGTGGTTAGGTGGGAGGTCAGCAGGGGATTCAGGCAGGAGCTGAGAAGGTAGCACACAGTGTCCCAGGGAGTGAGGGCAAAAGCTGCAGCAGCTGGTAGGTGTTGCCCCTGTGCACAGGAGGGACTAAATGCAAAGCTTCAGATGCCAGTCACCTCTTCAGTCAGCAGCAAGCTCAAGCTCAAGCACTGCTAGCAGCAAAGCTATGGCTTAACAAGCTGTGATGGTTTGGGAGTTCCCTGCCCCCCCACACTTTGTAAAATCACCCAGACTAGACTCAGCCAGCTGGAAGTAAAGGACTGAAGCTCTACTTACAGCTTAGCATAAGGTACAAGCAGAGATAGACACAAGAGACAGGAATAGTTACAGAGATCATAGAATAGTAGAATCATAGAATGGTAAGGTTGGAAGGGACCTCAAGGATCATCCAGTTCCAACCCCCTGCCATAGGCAGGGACACCTCCCACTAGCACAGGGCACTCAAGGCC
>WBNM01042426.1:16743-41777 GCA_013399055.1 Ramphastos sulfuratus | reverse complement strand
ATTAGCCTCGAACCAGCACAAAAACCATTATGACACAGTTAAAAANCCAGCACAAAAACCATTATGACACAGTTAAAAATCAGCTTGGCAGCTCCAGGCCCCAATTAAGCTGCTCCAGGCCTAATTTTCAGCATCACCGAGGTCAACCAGGCCTCACTCCTCCACAGCAGATAAAAGCCTAAACGTCATCCTAGGAGGAGAGAGGGAGGAGAAGAAAAAAACTGACTTTGCAGCCAGTTTTATAGGTGTGCTGGTTTGAGGCTAATTGGAATATTTTAATGAAAAAAAACTAGATTGTAGGCTGTGAAAAGAAAACAATGGTGGTGCCTCTACTTCACTCAGAGGCTTGCTGAGATGTATAAAAACAAGGATACAAACATAGATACCATAGAGACTTTCTCTCTCTCTGGGAGTCGGTGTGTCTTTGAGCTTTCTGCTGCGTAACCCAACTAATCACTGCTTCTAACCCCCTTGCTGATCCTCCAAACTCACCTTGCACGTAAGCCAGACCCTGGGGTAAGGTAGAGGGGTGGAAAGAAGGTGGAAGGGTGGTTGGGAGCCCCTCCTGGGGACTCTGATTTCTGGGAGGGGTATTGTGTTTCTGTATATAACTGTATATAGTGTATATATCTGCTTGTATATTGTGCTAAGCTGTAAATATAGCTTCATTCCTTAACTTCCAGCCAGCTGAGTCTAGTCTGGGTGATTTTCATAGAGTAGGGGGGTGGGTAACTCCCAAACCATCACAATAGTAATGCAGGATTATGCCTATGAAATACGCTTCCCAGTCCATCTCCTGAACAATCTGGACCTCTGGAGGTCTGTAGCTTTGTGGTTTCTTAAAGGCACCCAGCTTCAAAGCCATCACACAGAGGCACTGAGAACTTCTTTGAAAGAGACTGACACACATGGCTCATAGGAAAGAAATTTATTGAGCATCATGTTTCTACAAAACTGTCCTGAGGAGCACAACCTGATGGAATCCCATGTTTTGTGTTGCAGACAGCCCATGCTGGTTCTCCATCTGGGCAGTATGACTTCATGGGGACAGGCCTAGCTGAGAGTGTTTCAGTTTTGCTGGGGAAAAGCCATAGTCTGAGCTTCAGTGCAGGTTGTGGACTGATTATCTAAAATAATTCTGGGTATTTCCTCTGGAACCTCTGTGTGGTGGTTTGGCCCTGGCTGGGGCCGAATACTCACCAAAGCCACTCTATCACTGCTCTTCTTAGATGGACATGGGAGAGGAGAAAATATAACAAAAGGCAGTAATAATATAGAAGCAGTTTAATAATAATGATAATAAGCACAAACACAAGGTATGCATGGAAGGCAAAAGTGAAGAGTGATGTTATTCTCTGCTTCCCATCATCAGACAGTGGTCGGTCTCGGGAAGCAGGGCTCTACATGTAACAGTTGCTCTGAAGGACAGATGCCATGGATGAATATTACCACACTTTCTTCTTTCACTTTGTTCTTATACCCAAGCTGACATCATACGGCATGGAATACCCCTTTGGCCAGCTTGGGTCAGCTGGCCTGGCTGTGTCCCCTTTCAAGATCTTGCCCACCCCTCAGCATACTCTCGGGACAGGGAAATGCTGGAAAAGCACAGCCTGGGTGCTCAATTAGCAGTAGCCAAAACACTGGTCTGTTAAAAGCTACATCGATGCAAAACGCAGCACTAGAAGGATGCTTTGAGGAGAATTAACTCCAGCTCAGCCAAACCAAACACAATCTGTCATGCTGACATCTGCATCATTCCATTTCACTGTAACCATTGCTGCTACCCAAGGTATCGACATTAAACCTGCATGCACTGCAGCTCCCCTTCACTGCTGTCTTTGATACAATGACTACCACTAAAAACCAAACAAGACAGACAGTATGATTATCACAGAATGACAGAATGTCAGGGGCTGGAAGGGACCTCAAAAGATCATCCAGTCCAACCCCCCTGCCAGAGCAGGATCACCTATACCAGGTCACACAGGAATGTTTCCAGGTGGGTTTTGAATATCTCCAGAGAGAGAGACTCCACAATCCCCCTGGGCAGCCTGTTCCAGTGTTCTGTCACCCTCACAGTGTAAACACTTTTCCTCTTGTTTCCATGGAACTTCCTATGCCTCAACTTCCACCCATTGCCCTTTGTCCTGTCATTGGGCATCACCAAGTAGAGCCTGACTCCATCTGCTTGGCACTCACCCTTTACATATTTATAAACATTCATGAGGTCACTCCTCAGTCTTCCAAGCTAAAGAGCCCCAGCTCCCTCAGTCTCTCCTCATAAGAGAGACGTTCTATTCTCTTAATCATCTTTATGTCCTAATCCTGCCAGAGTTGCAGTATCACTGATTTTACATGGGTGAGCAATTCTGGCAAGCTCTCATATGAAAATTTAGCTGGGTTTATGCATTCTTGCAGTATTGCTATTATGATAGGGTAAGTTTATTTTTCCAAATCAGTGCTCAAGGTACAACTGATGATGTGCATGTTAGAAAACAACAGGAAAAAATGAGTGTTGAAAGCAGCAATATAAGCCCCTAATTTTATGAATTACAATCACCAGGACTTTGAATAAAAATTACTCTTTAGTCAGAATGTCAAAGGCGAGTCCTTGACTCCAGATCCTAAATATAGCTGTGGGCACCTGACAGAAACACAACATGTTTCTCAGAGCTGCTAAGCACAGACAAATTTTGCTGAAGCTAAAGGGTGGCTGCAACAGAAACCAGGTGGCAGAACTTTCTGAACAATAGGTTTGCTTTCCTTGGCAGCTTCAGGAGTAGCTGGAAATGAGCTCTAACCCTGTAGTTTCCATGAAGTTCTCATGATTATGTCGTGCATAAAAGCAGCACTGAGGTGGCTTAAATGGCTAGGAATTTTCAACGGCAAGGTTTGCATTACAGTGTTATCTGATAGTGACAAAAGGAAAAAATAAGGAAAATGTGGGCCCTCTCCAGAAGGAAATATGGATCCTGGTCACAAAGGACACAGAGAAAGCTGAGAACATGCACAAGTCCATGGGACTAGTCCACTGCGGGGTTGGACTAGATGATCTTTTGAGGTCCCTTCCAACCCCTAACATTCTGTGATTCTGATTCTGTGACCTGATGAGATCCATCCGTGCATCCCAAGGGAACTAGGAGATGGAGTTCCCATTTGTGCTGGTTTGAGGCTAATTGGAATATTTTAATGGAGAAAATTAGATTATAGGCTGTGAAAAGAAAGCACTGGTGATGTCTACTTCACTCATAGGCTTGCTGAGATGTTTAAGAATACAAAACAAAGATAAGACACTCAGGCTTGCAGACACTCTCGGGCTGTCTAGCAGCTTCTTGCCTGCTCCTCTCTGCCGAGTAACCTAACTAACCACTTTCCTTCTAACCCCCCTGGCCAATCCAAACTCACCTTGCATGTAAGCCAAATCTTGGGGTGAGGTATAGGGGTGGGGAGAAGGTGGGAGAGTGGCTGGGAGCTCCTCCTGGGGACTCTGATTTCTGGGAGAGGTGTTGTGTTTCTGTATTACCTTTAACTTGTGTATTTCTGTAAATAGTCCTGTATATTGTGTCTATATCTGCTTGTATATTGTGCTAAGCTGTAAATACAGCTTCATTCCTTAACTTCCAGCTGGCTGAGTTTAGTTTGGGTGATTTTACAAAGTGTGGGAGGGTGGGGAACTCCCAAACCATCACACTACTGACATTTTCAAAAAGTGAGATAAGGAACATCCAGGGAATTACAGGCCAGTCAGTCTCACCTCAATGCCTGGTAAGAGAGTGGAGCAGATCCTCCTGAAAGCCCTGTTAAGGCATATGGAAAATGAGAAGGTGGTTTGTGGCAACCAATGAGGCTTCGCCAAGGGCAAATCCTACCTGACAAATCTGGTGGCCTTTTATGATGTGGTCACAGCATTGGTGGATAAGGGAAGAGCAATTGACATCATCTTCCTGCAAAGCATTTGACATTGAAAGGACAGGGATTTGATAGATGGATTGCTCAGTGGCTAAGGTATTGGCTAGATGGCAGCTCTCAGACAGTTGTGATCAATGTCTCAATGTCCAGATGGAGACCTGTGATGGGTGGCACCCCTCAGGGACCAGTACTGGGACTGCTGCTATTTAACATCTTTGTCAGTGACAAAGACAGTGGGATTGAGTGCACCCTCAGCAAGTCTTCCAGCAAGACCAGGCTGTGTGGTGCAGTCAGCATTCTGGAGGGAAGAGATACCATCCAGAGGGAGCTTGGCAGGTTGGAGAGGTGGGCCCATGCCAGCCTCATAAAGTTCAAAAAGCTGAAGGTCCTGCACTTGGGTTGGGGCAATCTCAAGCACAAATACAGGCTGGGTGATGAGTGGATTGAGAGCAGCCCTGCAGAGATGGACTTGGTGGTGCTGATTGATGATTGGTACTGATGATATGCTGACTGATACTAGCACTTGACATGAGCTGGCAATGTGTGCTGGCAGCCCAAAAAGCCAACTGTATCCTGGGCTGCATCAAAAGACATGTGGCAAGCAGGTCAAGAGAGGTGATTCTACCCCTCTATTCCGCTCTTGTGAGACACTACCTGGAGCACCACATCCAGCTCTGGAGCCCTCAACAAAAAAAAAAGGAACATGGGTCTGTTGGAGAGGGTCCAGAGGAGGGCCACAAAAATGATCAGAGGGATGGAGCCTCTCCTACAAGGGCAGGCTAAGGGAGTTTGATCTGTTCAGCCTGGAGAAGAGAAGGCTCTGGGCAACTTTATAGTCCCTTGGCATACAGGAAAGCTGGAGAGGGACTCTATAAGGGCATGTGGTGATAGGACAAGGGGCAATGGTTTTAAGACAGAGCAGGGTAGATTCAAACTGGACATTAGAAAGAAGTTCTTTACTATAAGGGTTGTGAGACACTGGAACAGGTTGCCTGGAGAAGTTGTGGATGCCTCATCCCAGGAAATGTTTAAGGCCAAGCTGGATCAGGCTCTGAGCAACCTGGTCTAGTGAGAGGTGCTCCCGCCCATAGCACGAGGGTTGGAACTAGATGATCTTTAAGGTCCCTTCAGACCCAAACCATTTTATGATATGATTCTATGATGATCAATACATGGCTATAAAACTACAGTGTTGTTTACATTAATAGCTTTTACTATGGCTGATCAAATTACCTTTTATTCATTGTATTAATGATGTCCAAACTTCATTTCCAGCAAAAATCAAAGTCTTTGCTGAAATATTATTATGGAACTAAAATTGTCATTATTGTAATAGTCCAAAGGTAATGAAATCTGTATTACTGAGTTAACATGTTTATGATTCCGGGATGCCTCTTCTCAACTCACTCAGACAGCTCTTTTATTGCTGCTTTGCTTCAACCCTTCACTACTCCATTTTAAAATTTCAACCATTTTTCCCTAGGGGGTAGTTGGTACCCATCACAAACCACTTCTTAGCATGTTGTGTGCATTACATTCCTCTCCCAGGACAGGTATAGATGTGTGACCCCACAGGGGCACTGTTCCCTGTTTCCACTTTTAGGAGGATTTCTGGTCATGGGCAAGTTTGTGCTCAGGGAAGAGACCATCCCTTGGGGCAAACCCCTCCAAGCAAAGCAACCACATGAAAATCATGAGGCATGGTCACTGCTCACCTTGGATGAGCTACCTGTCCCAGAGAGGAGCAACAAGCATACTGCAGTGCTAAAGATCAGATTCAGAGCCTTGTTAAAAAAACAAACTGGATGTAGAACCTCTCTGACTGACTTTAAGGCATCTAAAATAAAACGACAATTGTACTTGTCAGCTGCAATTCCCTGTCACAAAACTCCACATGAGTAGCACATGGAAACAACCCAGGGAAGACAGCAGCACAGTACTTGTATGGTTTTCTTTAAATGTGTTTCCTTAAACTTCAGGGAACTGGCTAGTTTTGACCAAAAGCACTGACAGATCAAACCTTCCTAAAACACTTCTTTCAGAGAATTTTATCCTTTGAAACCTGCTACATCAGTGTAGCTGCCAACAGAGTCAGAGAGATAGCTGCTCATCAGCATTTTTAAATGCTTCCTATGCAGTTTATCCAAACCTCTCCTACCAGATTTGAATTTCAGGCTTCATCAGATTTAATGGAATATCGTAGCTGCCTTTGTGGTGTCAACATTTTTCTTTGGACTCTGAGCTACAGGCTCACACCAGGGAACTTTTTGACCCTGACTTCCTGCATCTCCCACTAATTGCTGCTGAAATGAGGGTCTGCCCAGAGCTGGGTTGTTTCACAGGCCATGGGCAGGAACACTTTCCACTAGATCAGGTCACCCAAGGCCACATCCGGCCTGGCCTTAAAAACATCCAGGGATGAGGCTTCCACCACCTCCCTAGGCAACCGGTTCCAGTGTCTCATCACCCTTATGGTGAAGAACCTAACATCTAATCAAATCTACCCTCTTCTAGTTTGGATCCATTCCCCCATGTCCTCTCACTACCCAACACCCTAACAAGTCCCTCAGCAGCTTTCTTGTAGGCCCCCTTCAGATACCGGAAGGTCACAATAAGGTCTCCTTGGAGCCTTCTCTTCTCCAAACTGAGTAATCCCCACTCTCTCAGCCTGTGGTGCACTGTGGAGCACTTCTCCTATGAGGATAGGAGAAGTGCTCCAGCCCTCTGATCATCCTCACGGCCCTTCTCTGAACACATTCAAGCATGTTTCAAGAAAACTGTCAAGGAGAATATCTCACAGTGCTCCCCAACAACCTAAATCCTTTATTATTAAAGAATGAAAGTACAGACAATATGTTTCAATTTTGTTGTTAACCATGGGTCTTTGAATGGGACCATAGCTTAGTATAAAGGTGCAAATGGAGATATCACAGCATTTGCTATATTGAAATTCACCAAAGGAAACTACTCTTGGTACAGGATTGCAAACTGTGAGTTCAAAATACAAAGGACAAGTGAGCATAGCTCTGACCATGGTTCTTGATTTTTGGCTTGAGTAGGCAGTTGTCTGAGGGCTGGGGATGACACCTTCAGTGTCAGCTCCATGCTGTGCCTTGCCTGGGAAGGCAGTGAGCAATAACATAGTTATTTTACTCTCATCTTCAGGAAGAACAAAATCACTTCTAATTAGGTTGGTGACAAGTTTCAGACCAGCCATGGTGCCACAATGGCACCACAGTCTGTGAGGCCATGGGGTTTGCAGAGAGCTGTTGTGCCATCTGTGAGCAGAAATCCCTCACCATCTCCTCACTTTAGGCAGCGCTCCAGGCACGGCTCAGCAAGCCGAAGGAAAATGAGTTTGAAATCATGGCATGAAGAGAATTCCTCTACACAAAGGTGAAAATTCTTTTCAGTGGCTAAGCTGAAAAATGGCAAAACCCAGCATTAGGTTATGGCATGCTAATTGTTTACTCTCATTGCTTAAATGTACTTGAGGTGCATGTCTCACTCTCAAAAGGGGCTAAAGCTTCATAGAAATAACTGTAGATATTTTTAAAAATACGCTTTAAAATATAATTGTAAACACAGATGTTCAATCACAAATAATTATGCTTTCAGGTCAGCATATTCAGCTACTTGGTAGAAGATTATGATGCATGCTTTATTAGTTTAAATTTGTTGAATAGCATGTTTTCAAACCTGTTTCTTAGCTTGTTGCACACAATAGTTGAAAGGGCACAAGCCATAGAAGTCAAAGGTTAATTTGATTTTCAGATACATCAGCTGGAGCAAGCAGAAGGTCATGCAGATAGCCTATTGTTGTGGCAATATGTTTGCTTAGGGCATTTCCTGCTGCCGCCTTTGCTGCGGAAGCAGAGATGTTTGGATAATCCTGTTTGCACTTTTCCCCCATCAGTCCACTCCAGACTGACTTCTTCCTGATACAACCTTTTCAGCCTGATTTTACCACTTTGGTTTATTCTCTGAGTTTTTTTAAGAACATCTGGAAAAGCTAAGGTTTCTGCTTGGATCTCAGAAGATCCTTTAAGTTAGCCAGTAGGTATATTGCAACACAACTGGTTCCATTCCCAACCACTGAAACTCCTCAGTGTCACTATACACTGGACAGCTGCAGCTGATATGCCATTAACATTGTCTTATGTGTCTGTTCCTTGGCTGGGAGCACCGTAGTACTGAACGAAGTCCTGGGTTTTAATTGCTGATTCAGTTCACATTGGGAGAAACAAAGAAGCTGTAACGGTCACATTTTTGTGCCTTGGGTAGAGGCATGAAAAACTAAATATTAATTTTCTATTACTGTTACTATTTTTAAATCAACTCTGCAGAAGACTGTCAAAATTCTTAGCTTCTAGTCCATTAAAAAAAAAAAAGTGAAAAATAAAGACAAATTAAGCCCAAATCCACCCAATAAATAAAACAGAGTGAGGAAGAATCTATTTAAATAGAACAGTCATAAGCATTATGCTCTGGGAAACTTGATCTAGTTGAGGATGCCTCTGCTTAGTGCAGAAACTGTTTGACTAGATGACGTTTGGAGGTCCCTTCCAACACAGACCATTCTGTGATTCTGTGATGCTATGATTATTAAAAGAGAGTGGTCAAAGTGGGAAAATGTGGGAAACGAAAAAAGCAGTGTGCTTGTCCAAGTTCAGAATGGTGGAGGCCCACACTACTGACACAGGTGATTGCAAAAAAAGCAAGGATACTAAAACAAGAAACATTTGAAGGATACTGCAGAAGAAAGGACAAAATTTGTAGTATCTTGTTACACTGCTAAACCTGGAGAGTTATTTCTTTTTTTACTCTAACACAACTTAATAAATATTTTTAATTAAAATTTAAAATTATTGAATTTTTATTAAATTAATAATTTTTAACCTCTTTGTAAGACTTTTAGAAGTGCTAATAAATTCTGAATACATGTTTTTGCCTTGCTTGCTCTTCTTTCTTTGGATGTTGACAAAATTCTGTACATTAGTTGCAGCAATTTGAATGACAGCCTATTTATATCAGAATGTCATGTATTCGGGAAAGCAGAAAGCCAGGATGACTATACAGGGCCACGGGCACCTCAGGGGCAGTGTTGGAAAGAGAGAAAAGGAACAGAAAAACACTTTCCATATTCCTGCCTACAGAAGATGAGCAGAAATACAAGAGCTAAATAGAAATTAGCATAATTTATTTAACTTTCTGTGATACCATTCAGCATAGCCAGGACTGTGATTTCTCACAGCACAAAATATCTGGTAAACTCAGCCTGAAGTCTAGGAGCCCAAGGTTTTGACAACTTGCTCAAAAATTCCACTTTCCTTGACAAGTCCGGCTGAGAAGGATTGCTATGTAAAGTTCCTGGGATTTTGTACACCCAGGCTGACATTCAGATCTTTCAGTTCTGACAAAACTGTTCATTTAATTCATATTTATAAACAAAAAGAAAAAAAATAAAAAAGAAGAAAAAGTTAAACAGAAACAAAAACAAAACACCAAAAAAACCCAACCAACCAAACCCAAACAATCAGCATCACCTAACCCTAAGCAGGACAGGGTGATGCAGATAAAACCCCTGCCCACACAAAGCTGGTGCAGAGCTGGTCTGAGCTGCAGGAAAGCTTCTACAGCAGAAGGCACAGCCCAGATGTGGGAAAGGATCCTTCTCCATGTTTGCCACCTGGTCCTGAGCTGCTGTGAGCAGATAATAAGCTCCTCACCCATCCATCCTGCTTACTCTTGAAATGGCCCCATTTAAGGAGCATCTGCCTGCAGTGAAGGCAGCTGGCAGGTTACTCAAAATTTCTCCTACACTTGATATGTACAAATCACTTCTCTGCCTGCTTATCCCATGCTTAACTCAGGCATAAGTCAAGAACATTTTATATTCTGAAACATGCTGCTACTCAGCCTGAAGTGTTGAGGCAGTTAAAATGTGTGCCTCTGCTCAGACAAGTTTTTAGTGCTGTCCCCTAACTCCAACCACCTGAAAATACCTACACTTCCTTTTACCTCCTCATTTTCCTGTTCCCTCTGCATTGCAGACAATTTAATTACTTTTGTTTTGGTTCTGTTGCTTGTTTGTTTTTCCTGAGTCTACCACCAAGAGTGCGTCCATCACTGACATTTTGAAGCAGCTCACAAAATCATGAGGGCAAAATGTTCTTTTGTAGGAGCCCCAGGGTGGATGTAATTATTGTGCTCCACCTCCCCTATGAAGAGCTACCAACAGAAGCACATAAACAAGCTAATCCCTCTTCCATCCCATTATTAGCAGATTTAGCTACAGGCATTAAAAAGCAGCAAATAATGGAAAGTCAGAAGAGGCTCAAGAAACAAAATTGTGATTGTGCTGCTTAACATGAAATCAGAATTTTATTTTCAGGATACTTGCAGATAAGATTCTTGTAGAAAAAGGCTTTCGATAGCTTTTGGCAAATGTTAAACTCTTACATGTATATGGGCAACTTACGTTGAAGTATTTATTTATATTTATAAAGACTGCAAGCAGTTATTAAGACTTTTGGACATTTTTTACTGTGATTGCCAGCCAATTAAGATCCTTCTGCCGAGGTACCTAAATCAAAGGTGCTTTCACACCCCTCAGGACATTGCATTTATTAGTCCTCCACTATAAGAAGGGATGTGAACCCACTTTTCTGGCTACAATGTTTTCACTACTCAGTTGCACAGCATATTTTTGAGTAAGGACAAGATTGTGACAGGACTCTGCTTTGTGTTGCCTCCTAACTATTTCTGGGAAGAGGTTGAAATTACAAGTCTGCAAAAGTAGGAGGGAGAAATTCTGCCAGGAAATTGAACACCTGTATTCCAGCCCCTTCTTTGTTAAAGCCCATCTTAATTCAGTAGAATAGTTGTGTTATGAAAATACCTTCTAAATTAAGTCCTACTGTGGGAGGAATCTCTTGCCTTCTGGGTCCCTGAAAGCATACGTTTTTAGCCATTCAGCATGACCAAGAATGAAGGCAGCAATCTGTGTTTATTGAATTAGGCAATGGGTAGACAATTCCTGGCTCCAATTCCTGGCTCCAATTCCTGTCTGCCACCCCAAGGCTCCAGGCATATCTCTGTTGCATGTCAGCATGAAATCTATGCATACAATCGTTTTATCCCTAGTTTTACCCCTGGATGTTTGTCCCTCCTACACCCACAATCTGCACAGTGTTTCAGCAGGTCTCTGATACAGGCAAGGCAGATCTGTAGATGAAGGTCACTGTGCCATGAAAGGTGAATCCAGCTATAGCCCTTGCAGCTTGCCAAAGCAAAAACACTTACGGGCTCTGGTCACATCATGGTTAGGACAGCAATAGAAAAAGACCAGTTTGCCCTGTATTTTGTGCTCGAGAATGAAATGTACAAGGATTTGACCTCTTTGAGTAGCTTGCAGCCTTCAGTGGGTTTGCTCAATTTGTGTTCTCTAGGGGACTGGACTGGACGAATCCTTGGGACCATCATACTAATCATGTTCTGCTGAAAAGGCTGTCTCTGAACTTCAGTCTCAAAAGTCTCTCAAAAGGAAATCCATGTATGAAACTGATACTGACTAGAGGGTGGTGCAGTAGAAATTAGGTACAGCAGAGGAAACATATCCCTCCAAGTATTGCTAGTATTTATTTAAGTTTACTTGGTGCTCCTGCTTGCAAACTGGCAAGCGTGCCAACAGCTTTGATCTTGTCAGCATTGATACATGTAGAAATGCTGGCAGTTTCTGCGGGCACAGATGGGATATCTAGTACTTGGGGAAGGAGGACTCATGAAGTGGCATTTTCTCCTCCACATCAATATAATGCCTCAGGCACTGTGCTTCTGAAGAGCCTTTCTTTCTCGGGCTTATTAAAAGTCTTACAGTACTTTTTAAAAGGTAAGAATAACTTCATTGATCACCACATGACATAGAGATCTGCCTAAGCAGAATTATGTGCAAAAAAAAGGCTCTAAGTGTTTTTTGTTTGGGGGATTAACAGAGAAAACCAACCAATTCTTCCTTCAAAACTGTGTTTTTTCCCTGAAGATAGTCTCATTGTCATAATGCCAGACACTATTCTGACATCTCTCCAAATTTATTCAGCAGCTGAACTCACACCTGTGGGCGTATTCTGCACATCTGTGATAATACGACACAGAATTTCATGCCTGCAGAAATGGTGCCTTCATCTCACATTAGACCTGCTTTTCCCACTAAAGTCTTTGTGAGTTTTCTTATTGCTTTTATTCAGAACATGAAACACAGGAAACAAAACTTCAAGCAACCAAACTACATAAGGTATAAACAAGGTACAAGCAAGCATGAGTTACACTGTTGAAATAAATTCCCTGTTCCTGTGAGTGACAAGGATCTCCATGTTCTGCAAAAGAAACAAAATGGCCTGCACCAGAAAGAGGTTTTATTATAAGAAAACATCTAAACACATTGAGTCAATGCACTTCCATTAGATATGCTTCCACCTACCCCACTTAATATACTCTCTGCTCAAGTACTCAAGAGCCAGAACCAAAGTCCTCACAGTCAACTGGGTATTTCTTCTTGCAAGCTTTTCCTTTATTTTAAAGCAAATTTTGTTACAGTTCTGTTAAAATGGCAAAACAGGGAGAGGAATTTCAAATTGGACATTAGGGAAAGGTTCTTCACTGGAACAGACTTCCCAGGAGAATGGTCATGACACCAAGCCTGTCAGAGTTGAAGGAGCATCTGGACAATGATTGTAGTCATATGGAATAGTTTTAGGCAGTTCTGAGAGGAGCAGGGAATTGGGCTCTGTGATCCTTGTGGGTCCCTTCCAACCTGAAATATTCAATGATTTTATACATAAATAGAACTTACAGAGAGCTTAAGATAGCCCTAAGGTTTTTGCTGACTGCAAGTATTTGTCTCCTCCACATTGTGGGAGGTAAGTTGATAGCTGGAGGGTAGGTCTGCCTCTCAAAGGGATCTCAGTGGGTAGAGAAATGGTCTGACAGGAGTCTCCTGAAGTTCACCAGGAACATATGCAGAGTCCTGCAGCTGGGATAGTGTAAACTGGCATTGAGGTCTGATTGTCAGGCAGACAACAAAGTCTATATGAGCTAGTAGTGTGCTGGTGCAGCAACGAAGGCTAACCAAATATTGAAATGTGCTAGTAAAAGTCAAAGGAAGGGGTCATACCCCTCTTAAATAAATGGTGCTTATAACAGTATTCCATCCAGTTTGGGGCTCCCCAGCTGAGTCCACCTGTGCACCACCAATATGGTCTCAAAAAGATGCTGAGAGAAATGGATTTATTCAGCAGAAACCTTACTGCTGTCCTCAAGTACCTAATAAGAGGGTATAGAGAGGAAAGAGTCATACTCTTCTGGAAGATGAATGATGATGAGAGGTAACAGACACAAACTACAAAAACAGAAATACCAAACAGATATCAGGAAAAAAATATTCACAAGTGTGTGGTTGAAGATTGGAACTGGTGCCCAGAATGGCTGTGCTATCTCCATCCTTGGAAATACTGAAAACTTAGCTGGACAAGATTCTGGACAATGTAATGTAACTTTAAACTTGGTCTTGCTTTGACAAAGAAGTTGGAGCACATGGTCTTCAGAGTCATCCTCAATCAAAATAATTCTATCATTGTATAAAAGTTTAGAATATTCTCCATCTAAATCTATTTTCCTCATGATGAAAATGTTCTTGAATTTGTTGAATGGTGAATATGATGCATGGCAAGGTGGCATAAAATAATTCAGGTGCTTCAGATAGCTCATATGAATGAATTTCTGACCTACATGCAGCTCCGCTAGCTCTGTGGCATGGTTAGGCATTCAGAGAGAAAAATGTATTTATCCCAGTGTCACAAACAAGTTTAGATTTAAAGAGAAAAAAAAAAAAACAAACCCCGTCATCTTTCTTTTGTATCAGTCATGGGATTGCAGAAGGACACAGAATCAAATTTAAAACATTTTCATAGAGAATTCAGCCTCAACGTTTTATTTGAAACCAATATCCAAATCTTTATAGAGGCCTATCCGCCACAAAAGGAAAATACCAGGCTTGGACCACAGGATAGGAGATTTGAGGAACTCGCTGAGATCTGCCAGGCCTGAACGTAACTTTCTTTGACACATGTGGCTTCATCTTTTAATCAAAAGTGAATAGTGTGAAGAGGCCATTTAAACTCTTAACAAGCCTATATATACTCCTTTACATTCTCCCTCATGCTTTGTGCCAAATGGTGACTGCAGGTGAGGCAGGAGGACAAATGCTGCCTCTTCTCTGAGTTTTAGTCAACAGCATTTTTCAAAGTCTTTGAGTAAAACAAAATGCAAAGTTTAGTCTGCTGTTGCAGCCTCTCCAGGAGTATATTTGATAACCTGTGAGGAGATCTACTTCATAGAAAAAAAAAAAAACAAATGAGCCTCTCCAGGACATATGCCATATTCTGCTCGTGTCTCTCTTCTCACTTTCTATCTTTTCCGTATGGCAGGCCCATTAAAGCATTAGTGAGGAAAATGGGCACTGCAGTGCCAGTCTGATAAAGAACACTGGCTGTCCAGCAGGCAAAATGTAGCATAAAGAGACTGTCCTCAAGTGGAAGGAACTGGGAATGAACTGGGATGGGACAAATTAAGTACAGTTCACGCTACCAGAGTAGCCAGAGAGCTTTGGGAATCCCACCACATCAGGCTTGCCTTTCTCTGTAGCATCTGAATGTGGGTGAATAGCTTCCTGTTACGGTATCCAGACACAGGGCCTGTGGTAAAAAAAAACCAACAAAACCAAAACAAAAAACCAAAACAAACAAACAAAAACCCCACCCAAACAAACAAAAAAACCAACCAACCAACCCTGAATTTTAACAAAACTTTTGACTCTTTTTGTTTGCATTTTTCTTTGAATTAACAACCTGTGCAGCATAACCAGGAAACAAAGTATATCAAAATGCATGAAAGAAAAAAGTACAAGGTTTCCCCTATAGTGTAATCAAATAATGAGTCATTGATGTTGACTCTTTTTTCTTTTTGACCCAAGAGAAGTTCACTCTTCCTCAAAATGTCCATAATGTCAGTCTTGGAAACAGGGGAAAAATAACCGCTGCCTCCCAAACGAGGTAATGTTTAATTCAGAGTGGATATTTTTCTAACTCTGCTTCAAGTAGCACTTAACACACTCTTAGCATCTCTGTTCCCAAATCTATTTTTGGCTCTGTAGACTTTATTAATAAACAGTTTTATCACAGACTGGTAAGCATCACAACAGCTTTACATTTCTTACATCTGTATACAGAGAAGCTGGAGCAAACCCAGGCATTGCTGTAACTCAGCTCTCGGGATGTTGTCTAATAATCAAATAAAAAAAAGAAATCAAACAAGCACACAGGACTTAGTCTCCAAAACTGTGTAACTGTAGACCAGCTGGTTTCTAGCATGAGCTAGCTAGGAGACAGCTGATCATCCCCACCAGCCATGTATGGTGACTAACCAGCTTTTCTCCATTAAGTCTCAGTACTGCTCTGCTCTCATGGCTTGTTGTACCTGCCTGCTCCATTTTGCAGGTCACTGCCTTTCAGGGAGACATGCAGCTCCCAGGAGTACCACAGCATCACAGGGCACAGGCACAGCCTTGCTGTAAAGGATAGACTCCCTAAATGCTCTTGCTACCTTCCCCTCACTCCCATTTTCCTGAAGCTTCGCATACCCAAACCTGCAACTTTTCATTGTATTTGGGTGAGTGAGTGCCACTTGCAGCAGATCCGTTTTGTTTATTTTTTGCACAAGAGTACGACAAGGTCAGTGTGACACAGCCAGGGAAGGAGGGATTAAAATATCTGTGCAATCGAATTCGAAGATACTCAGGCTTCTCTTTTCCCTCTTGCTTCACGACAGCACCCTAAATGCCTGGCTGCTTACTGAGGCACCTGAGGATCTGCCACACCGTGTCTCCTGCCAAGCGACAGGCCGGCCGGACCCCCGCCTTCTCCAAGCAGGCCGAGGGAACCCGCAGCCGTCTGGCTACGGGACTTGTATGAGGCTACTGCCGCTGGCCCCCCTCTCGCGGCCGAATTAAGAGTAATTACGTTTTATAGCAAATCCTTTTGTAGGAAAAAATACCTTTGACGTGTTTAAGGGGAAGAAGGGAGGTTTGCCCTCGAGCGGGAGCTCATAGCCCATGGGATCAGAAGGCTGTGCCAGGCGCTGGGACGGAGCGTCCCGCCCAGGCTGCGCTGCCTCAACCTCGGAGGCAGCGGAAACGGGCGCACTGCGAGTAGCGACCCCGCGCCCGCCGGTAAGGGAGCCCTCAGGGCGCCGGCGTCCCCGAGCAGGGCAGGACCGGCCGCCGTTGCTGACCCTGTCCGCACCGCGGCAGGCAAGCCAGGGACGGCCCCACAGGCCAGGCCCCGCCCGCCGCGCACCTGCCGCGGGCCGCCACCTCCCACCACGGGAGGCAGGGTGGAGGCCGCCCGTGCCCGGCGTGTGTCAGGAGCCCGCCGGTGCCGCAGGAGGAGCAGGAAGCGCCCGGGCAAATCCAGCCTCGCTATCACATGACTCAGCAGCCGCTGCCGAGCTGAGTTCACCCAGCGCCTCGCCGGGAGGGGGAAACCTGCCGCTGTCGTCGTCGCCGCCGCTGCCGCTGCTGCAATGAGCCTGCGGCCCCGCTGCTGCCCCTGAGCCCGCCGTTCCCCCGCCCGGCTCGGCGCGGCCCGGCGCCCTCATTACGGAAACGCGGCGGGGAGCTGCCGGAGCCGCTGCCAACACAGCAGCAGCACCAGCGCTGCCCGCCGGCGCGCCCCGCTCCCCGCCCTGTGCGGCGGCTCCGGCGCTACCGCCGCCGGCGGGGATACTATGCTTACGCGGGTGAAGTCCGCCGTGGCCAATTTCATGGGCGGCATCATGGCTGGCAGCGCGGGCGCCGACCACGGCAGCGGCGCGGACTTGCCCCTCCGCTTCCCCTATGGGAGACCCGAGTTCCTGGGACTGTCCCCGGACGAGGTGGAGTGCTCCGCCGACCACATCGCCCGCCCCATCCTCATCCTCAGTAAGGAGACCCGGCGCTTGCCCTGGACCACGGGCTACGCGGAGTGAGTACGGACCCCGGCTGCGGCGGGCAGGTGGAGCGCGGCCGAGCTTGCCCGCCGTGCTGGGCTGACCTCGCTTCGAGAGCGGGAGGCGGCGATACCGGGTGAACCCCCCCGTCGCCCCGCAGCGGATGCCGCCGTTGTCGGAGGCGCCGTCCCGGGCCTGCGCAGCGCCGCAGGCAGGGGGAGTTGGCGTAGGTGGGGGTGGCATCCGCGGCGCTGTGTACCCGGGCCCCGCTGTAGCTTTGCACCTGGGTAGCTCCTTTCTGGGAGGCCGAGGATGCAAATGTCCTTAAGTCCCCGCAGAAGCCGGTACCAACTGGGCGAAGGCAGTAAAGGGGTGGCACCAGGGCTCCTTCAACCGCAGTGATGGCTCCGGGGCTACTGAGGCTGAGGACGGGGTCCCTGCCGATGAAGAACTGTCTGGACTCGGGAATGAATTTCTATTGATAGAAAACTTGGTTTGGTTTGTGTGTGTATAATTGCTTTCTCACTGCTCAAAAGAGGCGAAATGTGAGATTTGGGGCACCTTGTGTGGACCTGGCACATGTCATGCTCACAAATTGTGGCTAGTTGCTTATTCTCCAAGTGATTTACAGTTCGGGGAGATGCTTCAGTAACAAGCTCCAAAACGAAAGAAAAATCCATCGGCCAACTCCAAAACTGGGGTTTCCAAGTGGTCTCTTGCCCAGACTCATGTCATGGTATTTGCAGGGTGTCTGACTGAGAGGTGGTTATACCCTTGAATGCAATCAAACTAAATGATTCCATGGAGCTAGTTAAAGGGCAGCGCTTGTTTGGATGTGGATCCTCATCCCACTGGCAGTGGGAGTAGCTGCAGAGGCAAGGCATGCCCTTGTACTTGGTTCCTGTCAGTACACACGTTTTCTTGGATGATAGAGGGATCAGGGCAGCATCTGATTTCTCTATATGGCCATCTCTAAGTCTTGAGCATATCTGTCCATTGCTACTAACTCCCAGATCACAGAAGTTACACTAAATGACCTCTTCCCAGGCATGTGCTGTTTCGCTATACCACACTGTCTCTTCAGGCATATGTGGATTCCCAACGAAGCTACTGCAAAAACTACAGTCAAAGTCTTGCATTGCTAACGTGCAATCACTAGCTTTATTTAAATGGTTGTTACATCATTGGGGACATCAAAATAGGAAGAGAGATTCAGAGAATTTTAGATCGGGTTGTTGTCTTCAGATTATTAAAGAATTGAATTAGACTACTGTGCAAATTCCCCAGGAACTGTAAGTTTAAATGTTTAAAAGTAAGCTCTAATTGTTCCACTATTATGATAGTCCTTTGAAAAACGAATTTTTACCAAAGCAAGTAAATGCTGCTGTTTTTAGATTGTGAGGTGCTGTGGCTCTCAGCAAGTAATTGCAAGTTGGTGACAAAGTGGAAAGGAGGTTCTCTGGCTCCCAGGTACGCACACCCAGGTACTGCTGGCATCTGGCACACTACATCCACTGCTGCCTACAAGCTTTGCCTGAGACAGGAAGGAAAATGTAGGTGCAGAGAAGTGAAAGCCTAGATCAACCCTGAAGTTAAGACCTTCTGCAAGGGAGTATTTGGAGATAAATTAAATGGCTCTGGTGGTCACGAAAGGAGAACATACTAGGATTATTTTCGTGTACTTGCTAGTCTTCCTGAGCTTTGAGCAGTTCAGTTAATAGGGAGATGTGAAAAAAATCACTGGTTTTCTCAGTTCCTATTGTGTGTGAAAATAGTTGGCCTTTTGATTTATCTTTTTTTCTGCTGTTTTTCTCTTATTTCATCCCCTTCCAGTGCAGTTACTGGTTCTAGTGGAGCAGACCTCAGCCAAAGGTACTCCCCCTTAAATAAGAGAGAGAAAACTAGTGAATGTGTACCGGGCTCTTCCCAGAAAGACCTGTGTGGTCTTCTCAAATGGAATTTGGTTGTAACTGGACATCAAAATGCTTGCTGCGTGCAAGCTATGAGGAAAGCACACTACCAAAATTGTGTTGTCTTACAATGGCAAAGCAGTACAACAGCCATTAATGAATAAAGAAAAAGAAGGCATTAAAGACAAAGTCAAGATTTGCCAAATAGGAGTTTTCTTTTTTTTCTTTTTTTCCCCTTTTTCTTTTTTTTATTTCTACTGAGCTGTTACCAGGCTTTTGAGGATAATTGTGAGACTCACTTGGAGGTATACGTTTAAAATACCAATTTTCCTTTTGGAACATATTTGAGTTATATAGAGAAAAGAAATGGAAAAATAGCAGGAAGGTCAAATTGCTGCTATACCTATTCTGAAATTTGCTTGCCTGGAAGGAAAAAAAGAGATGAAATAGCTTTATGCTATTATTTAGCATTGTTTTAGTGTCTATATTAAGGAAAATACCAGAACAGCATTTACCTTTTCTTACAGTACAAGTAAGCACTTACAAGAATATTAGGAGGATGTTTGGTGTTCTCATGAGGAACCTGTGGCATAATACAAGGGACAGTCATTAGTTCACATTTTACTAGTTTGCATTAGTATGAAGGAATCAGAAAATATGTGTCTTACTAACAGTGCTACAAGGTCCAACTTCCCTGAGCTGTTGCCTTTTCCGTGTTTTAGCACATCTGCAAAAGTGACTGCAGTGATATTTTGGTGGGAAGCCTTTAGGCGCCGAGATTCTTACTTCTGGAAGTTAGAGAGGCTTGTTGTATACTTTGAAGGCTGGCATTTGGCCCAGTAGGTGTAAGGAAAGAGAGTATTGTATCTTTTATTGTATTTGCCCTGATGTTATGGGCCATTTGCGCAGTGTAATTGGAATCAGAGGATTCGTGCACCACACCTAGCACCAGCAGCTGTCTCGCTGTCTTTAAGAAGAAAATTTAGCTCTGAGAACAGATCACCTAGGGGCTCAGGAAAGTGCAATATTCATGTTCTTTAGTTGTAAAGCATGTCAGTTTGCGCATGGTACTGGAGCTCCTCAATGTGATCAGGTTGGTGTTTCATCCAAGGCAGAGAAGGCATTTTGGGGTTGGACCTGGTTCCCATGCAGGAACTAAAGCGGTCTGGGTCCACAAAATAGGTTGGTTTTTTTTCAGGGTCGTCTTGTTCCATTGATTCGTGAGTATAGAGATTTCTTACTAACTTGGGTAGAAGTCAAGTCTGTTGGCTATTTCTTCTCCTTGGCCTCTGTGGCAGATGTCTGTTTGTCAGACTTACTCCTCTGGAGCACTTCTCCTCCCCGTTTTCTTGCTTCTGTTGTACTGGTCCTTTTTGGTTGTTTGGTTTTGTGGTGGGGTGTGGGGTTTTTTGTTCAGGGTTTTTTTAATGTTTTTGCAATTTTACTTACATATTTTAACTAATTTTTTAAATTACCTACTTCTCTCTGTGATATTTTCCAGTGAAACATAACTTATCCTTTATTTTTAAATTTATTTTTAGCTTCCCCTCTTTTAATAGTGTGATCTTTATGCAAAATATGTGCACAGGCAAATAGAATCTTAAAAACTTACTTGGTGCTGGAATAAAGCATCATTGCTTCCTAAAATTTCAGTGGAAATCCCATAGGGACTTAATCTTTCCTTAGTCAGTGAGCAGCCTGAAAGTTGTCTTCTCAAACAGCTGTCCTGCTCTCTGTTTCTTGCGTGGGCCATCTGAGACCTTGACTTCCAGTTCACCTCATGCTACAGGATGGTAAAAAGCTGGTAGATGTTTCAGAGAGAGATTCTATGTCACTGCAATCAAACTCTGTAGAAGCAAAATGAAAATTGTATCCCACATCCAGTAAGCTTTTAAATTGTACTTAAAGATATATTTTTATTTAGAAATAAACTTCTACATTTTAATCAAGGGTGTCCTTAACACAATGCATGTGGCTAGCTGATGTGTATGAGGAATGACCCAGGCAGAGGGTAGCCTGTTGACAAACATTCTTTTAAGTCTGCCTTTAATCCAGAGGGGTAAGGAGATTTGCTGCTCACTGAAAAGTTAAGTAATTTACTTGAATAAAGGGAGTTGGAGGATTCTGCCTGACACTATTTACTTGTTGCCTTCTCTCCCATGTGTTGGCATCTGTGCTCCTGAGGGCACAAGGGCTCTTCCAGACCTTTCCCTAGCTGAGCTGTGAGCAGGTTTCTGAGCTTCTGCTTGGATTGCTGTGTTACTGAGAGGGAAATTTCTTCTGTAGTCCCTTTCTGTGCTGTTTTCAGTTTTAAGACCTCTTCCCTTTAGAGTTTCTGCTATGCTTCCCTCAGCCCCTGTGTTAAACTGTAAAGGTCACTGGCAAAGTAGAGGCAGTAACATGGAGTATATAACATGAAAGAACCTAGATGGTATTCACCTGCATCTGAGTTCTGCCCAGCACATAATTTTTTCACCTTTTGCTCTTTTGTTTTATCTTGTTCCTCTCTGGAAAGGCAGGGGATGAACAGGGTGGAGCAGAGCATTCCTCTCCTAGTTGAATTCTCAGGGCTACATATGGTATGACAAAATAGATGCTAAATTTGCAGATGACACAGGACCAGCTTGCTGCTCACGCTGCTCGGAGTTGCAGGGAAACTGCAACTGAGTAGCATTTTGTGGTAGAAAAACAAGACTAGTCATTTTCCATCTATTATGAATGTGTATTGCTGGTAGTCCAGAATTCAGTACTATAACCACTTTTTTAAAAAGAATCCTGAGGGTAGGACCATAGCTAGCTGCTTCTGTATCACATGCATTCCTCTTTTATCTTTCTGCCATCCTCCTAGAGAATATCAAAAGGTAATATTAAATACACTTATGGGAATGTGGATAGTCTCAGCTGTATGCTGTCTGTGACCTTATTCAAAGGACAGTTTTGCCTGCCTTTATTTATTTAAACCTCTAGATGACATTTCAGATATCTTTGAAGTTCCAAGTTACAGTAGGTGGCAAAAAACTCAGCTTTTGTGATGTGTGTGTTTCTTAGCTTACAAAAGTCAATTTATTATCCCAGTGATGCCTTTCGTTTGATGAGACACAAAGTCCAGGCTCTTTATCCATAATGTTACAGTTCAGAGATACAGTGGTTTCTCTGCTCTGCAGGCATGCAGTAGCAATTACGTTTTCTCTGTGGTGTGGTGACTACTGACCCATAATGAATGCAGAGCTGTAGGTGAGCTGTGTCCGCCTGCTACTGTATTATTGCAGTAGCATGTTACAGCAATAACTTAAGTGCAAAATGAAAGAGGAGGGAGGGGGAAGCTTATGATTTTTTTTTTTTTTTTTTTTCCCTGCTGGTTGTTTAGTGAGGATGATGTTGCATCATTTTTGCTCCTGCTGTGTTGCTTAGCTTGTGGGAAATTAATGTACATGACAATTGACTGGGGGACTTTATTAAAATGATTTCCAGCCTTTCTCAGTGATCATATATCACACATGATCAACAGAAAGTTTGTTGATTTCGTCAGTTAAGATAACACACAGTATTTTTCCACTTGAAGTACTTTCGTGTTCTGTCTAGACCAAACTATTTATACAAATGTTAAGTGCTGTAATAACAACCTGAAGCAGGTGAAAACTTACACATCTGTGAGGAAAGACAAACCAAAGCACAGAAACTGCTTGTTCTGAATTGAACATTCTGTTGATGTTGGAGAACAGCATTGGGCTTGCAACTGCTGATGACTTTTTCTAATCCAAATTGCCTCCTATTTACAGGAAATAACACTGCAGTCAGGCTCCTGTGAATTGGAAGTTACCTTCTCATTTCTGGAAGATGGCCATTCAAGCTGTCAGCTGGGAGCATGACTCATACTCTTAGTAAATATATTTTGTGTAGATATTCTGTTTGGTACAAATTTCAGGAGGGTGGTACACCTGGGAAAAGAAATACCTTCCTTTGTCTTGTTCCGTTTGACTGACTTCTCAGGTTAAGTACATAGCAACAATGAACTACTTTCCTTTTTAAACTTTTAAAAAATACGTTTGCACTTCTCTTTGCCTGGGTTAAAATGGTGTTGTTTTATTCTTTCTGTAGTTTGGAACATAAGATTGACTAGGACCTGGTCAATAAGCTAAAAATTCAAACCCCATACCTGCATCTAAAGGTGACTAAACATTTTTCCTGTGTATGAATTATTCTCCTATGCATGCTGTAATGCTAACTTCAGTAGACACTGGCAGACTTGTTTGAGCCTGGGCTCATCTGAAATAGCTTACAGAAACCTCACAGTAGTTTTAAGAGCTTCAGCAATCCCTTTCTTTGTGTAAGAGCTATATTATAGCACCTAATATTTGTAATGCCTCTAATCTGCCAAGTGTCTTGCAAAAAATAATTTCAGAATATCTTTGGAGAATAATGTACATGTGTAAGTATTCTGGCTCCTCGGGTGAAGAAATCAAGGTAGTGAAGATAAGCTTTGACAAGAGGTTTGATACAAATGTAGAGAACACATCCTGAGTTTAAGGTTCTGTACTTTGATGACACAGTTGTTTTCCCTGCTGTTGTGTGCTTAGCTTTTTCTGTGTTGTCTCTGATTTACTGGAACTAACAGGGGTAAAAGGAAAAGGGAAAAAAAACATATATCATGTGCTCTGGTATTTTTAATGTAGTCTGCATTGCACATGTGATTCTTAATGAGGCATGTATGAAATTCATCCCTCTAAACTGTCTTGTATTGGTAATCCTGTAGAGGCTTAAAGCTACTGCTGTCTCCTGTGTTTCTGAAAAGCTCATTTGAGCATGGTCCTGGCCTCTGAAACTAGAGGATGACTGTCCTGCTAGGCAGCCTTCCTTTGGCCCCTTATGCCTTGGCACTGGTGGCTGTTGGCAGTTGTTACCTGCAAACAGTCCAGCTTTGTTCATTTGTCTTAGATGCAGCTGCATTGCTTGGGAAAGGCATAAGTGGGAACAGCTTGGCAGAGTTATCATTGTTCTGTAAGGTAATCTGACAGAGCTGAGTGCCCCTTAGGGTGAACAGCTTTGAGCCTGTGAATGTGATCAAATAAAACATGCTCAGTTTGTCTTTGGGAGGAAGCAGTGCTGCAAAGCACAGGTCGTTTCTGTGATGAGATCTGTGTGTCATGTGAGGAAGAAATATGATTTGTGAGTTTAAGGATGGATTAAGTCAAGTCTGTGTTGAGCTGCATCCTCAGTATAACTTGGAGTATGGGAGTGCTTTAATGAATGTGGGGAGATGCCTTTGGGTGAATTTGAGCAGAGGAGACAAAGTAGCGTTGCTGTGGCATGGGGATGCTGCTGGAGTAGAAGTAGGTGCTGTGTGTGTGCTGGAGCAGCATTTGCAGGGTGAAATAGAGGCTCTTAGATCATGCCTAGCCTGGATCTTTATCCTCTCCCTTTCGAATTTCTGTTCTGATCGAACTCACTGCTCTAAAATGCACAAAGTCCTACTGGGCGGCAGCAGCAACTCAACATTAATTGTGCATTTAATTCTTAACTGTATAAGGATGCTTGGTTTTGTTTGTTTCTCCTCATTAAACAGAAGGAGGAAAGTAACCTGTAAAATTTGATTCCCATTTGGCCAGTTCCTGCTGACTGGAGAAGGGCAAACATAACACCCATCTTCAAGAAGGGTAAAAAGGATGACCCTGGGAACTACAGACCAGTCAGTCTCACCTCTGTGCCTGGCAGGATCCTCCTGAAAGCTCTGCTAAGGCAAATGGAAAATAAAGCAGAGGTGATTGGTGGTAACCAGCATGGCTTCACCAAGGGCAGATCTTGCCTGACACATTGGGTGGCTTTTTATGATGCAGTCACAGTGACAGTGGACAAGGGAAGGGCAACTGATGTCATCTACCTGGACCTGAGTAAGGCATTTGACTCTGTCCCACATGACATCCTGGTCACCAAACTGGAAAAACATGGACTTGATGGGTGGACTACTCGCTGGATAAGGAATTGGGTGGATGGTCGCACGCAGACAGTGGTGATCAAGGGCACAATGTCCACCTGGAGACCAGTGACAAGTGGCGTCCCTCAGGGGTCAGTGCTGGCACCAGTGCTGTTTAACATCTTTGTCAGTGACATGGACAGAGGAATCGAGTGCACCCTCAGCAAGTCTGCAGATGACACCAAGCTGTGTGGCACAGT
>WBNM01042426.1:0-16702 GCA_013399055.1 Ramphastos sulfuratus | reverse complement strand
TGGAACAGGTTGCCCAGGGAGGTTGTGGCTGCTCCCTCTCAGGAGGTGTTCAAGGCCAGGTTGGACGAGGCCTTGAGTAACTTGTACTAGTGGGAGGTGTCCCTGTTTATGGCAGGGTGTTGGAACTAAATGATCCTTGAGGTCCCTTCCAACCTTACCATTCTATGATTTACCTGATAGGATATATGTTTTGGGTGACCGGCTCCAATACGTGGGTATTTTCCAGTGTTGTTTCCCTGCTCATAGATTAGGTAGAGTAGAAGAGGTAAAGGTTTCAAGTGTTTACAATGTAAAAGAGTTAGGATAGCTGATGAGAGAAATCCCGGCTCATGTTGAACCCCTTCACCCCCAAAATCACACAGACCCGGGGTAGGAATTTTATTGCATGAGTGCAATAAAACAAGTGCAGAGACTCAACCATGCAGGAGGTGGCCAGCAAATCCATTGCAAACATTTGGCTGGCTTTACTTCTAGCATCCTCTGCACAGCTCCCCCATCTAGTAGATACTGACAACTGTACTTGTGGGTCGTAAGTGGCAGAGTGCTAAATGGCTGATGCTGGGTGAGCTGTTCAACAAATTAAGCTCATAACACGGATGGAGCCAGACATAATTCCTCCTCCCAATACCATACATAAGGCAAACATTTATCTACAGTTTACTGTTGTCAGCATAGATATTGCACCCATTGTTTCTTCAGGGGGGAAGCCATGCTGGAGTAAAGCCAGTCTAAGGGACATCTCTGCTTCTTGATCACAGCATGGTTTAATTGCTGGAGTATGATAAGGAAAAGGAGGAAAATGACCCCAGGCTGAGGCAGCCAACAAATGTGGTGGTTTGAAAGGGAGGGGATGTGGGCAATGCATAGTTGGGGAATACCAAAATATGGACCCTCTACATGACTTGGCACTCATGCAAATTAAAAAAACCCACTCAAATAAGAATTGGTTATCAGTGTGCTGTGTGAGGCAGGCCTTTCAGGCATGAAGCAGGGTGGCAAATCCAGAGCCTCGCTCAGAGTCTCTGAGCTGTATTCAACATGGTGAGGCTTAATGGGAAGAGAGTCTGCTAGGAGAGTTCGGGGCTGCTGGGATACAGAGGTATGGCCAGTTCTGTGTCTTCAGAGACCCTCTGGCTTGGCAGAATTGAAAATGTATGATTTAAATAAAAAATGTATAATGATAAGCTGTCAGTGCCATTCATTGAAGTGATTATCATCCTTGTTAAACTGCATTTCCTTCTTTCTTCTTTGATACCAAGGGCTGCATGAACACTTGAATCTTGTGTGGCCCTGGTCTTGATGGCCATGACAGTGCTTTTCCTTAGTGGTCCCTAACCCCAAGATGAGCAGAAGTCAAATGTTTGGTTCCCTAAGTGAAGAGAGCAGTGTTATGTTGGCTTCTCTCCCCGCTCTGGTGTGGGAAGATCTGTCTGTCCATCAGTTTCACCTGTCATAATGCCAGGCTGTTTTTAAGTGCTGGACATCTCCTCTATTGGAGGAAGAATGATGTCAGGTCCTTCAGGCTCTGCACCTTTCCTTCTTGTGAAAGCAAGTCTCAGGTCCTAGTGGTGACTGCTGTTGAAAGGTGGATAACTATTTTCCAATCTCTTTCTTAGTTTTGAAGTGCTACTGTAAGGTGTAGTGAGTCTTGACTAATTGTTTTTTATGTTGTTCAGACTCCTTTGTAGGCAGTGATAATGACACCGATACCATGATTTGGGTTAGTCAGCTTTGACTGACTTCAGGGAGAGAGGGTGGGGAAAAGAGTTGGAAACTATATCCTGTTGCTTGTATGCTCTTCATGGTGGTTTTCTGCTACAGTAAGACAAGAAACAGGTTGAGCTTTGATGGCATCTCTTGCTACATTTACTTTGCATAACGGTTGTCTCTTTTTAAGGGGAGGACCATGCAACATTGTATGTATGAACTGAAGAAAAACGTGCTCTTGGGGGTTAAGTTGTGTTGGTTTTCACAGAATCAAAGAAACGTTCAGGTCAGAAAAGACCCTCAGGACCACTAAGTCCAACCCATAACCCTACTCTACAAGGTGCACCTTTAAACCATATCCCCAGGCACCACATCCAAACCTTTAAACACATCCAGGGTTGGAGACTCGACCACCTCCCTGGCCAGGCCATTCCTATACCTGACCACTCCCTCCCTGAAAAACTGTTTCCTAATGTCCAGTCTAAACCTATCTAGTTGCGGCTTGAGGCCATTCTCTTTTGTTCTATCCCTAATTACCTGTGAGAAGAGACTATCACTGACCTCTCCACAATGTCCTTTTAAGTAGCTGTAGACAGTGGTGAGGTGTCCCCTCAGCCTTCTTTTTCAAAATAAACAGCCCCAGGTCCCTCAGTCACTTTTCATAAGTGAAGGACCTCATTCTTCAGGTCCTTCTCCAGCTTTGTTGCCCTACTCTGCACTCGCTCCAGCACCTCCACATCCCTCTTGTAATGAAGTGCCAAAATTGAACACAGTACTCAAGGTGTGGTGGCATCAGCAGAGCTGAGTATGAGGGGACAATTATCTCCCTACTCCTGCTGGACACAGCATTTCTAATCCCAGCCAGGGTGCCATTGGCTTTCTTGGCCACCTGGGCACTCTGCTTGCTCATACTCAGTTGCTTCATGATTTTATGGGTCATGCTCTGATGTCCTGCATAACCACTGCTTCAGAAATCCAGCAGCAAAGAGTCCTTGAACTGCCTTTAGGAGCCTGTGAGTTTGTCTAGGCATTCTCTTATAGGCATAGCTCTGTTTTCAGAGTCTTCCCAGTTAATTTATTATTTTATTAAATATGCTGGTCCCGCAGAAAAGTGTTCCTTCTTGCTGTCCTGTCTAGGTATTCATCTCATTGCTTAAAGATACTGACAGAAATGAGATCTTTCCTTTCCTCTGCTCTCTCCAAGTTACCCTACTATTCTTCATAAAGATATGTATTTTTCAGATGTAGCAGGTCACCATGTGAACAGACATGCTGTGAGCTCTCATTGTTCTGTTCTTCTTCAAATGGCAGTTCCAGCCTGTTACCATCCACAGAACATGTAATACCTGTCCCCTGGGGTAAAACAGAGTCCTCTCCACGGTGAGCTACCTGAGCAAAGATTTTTTTTCCTTTTGTACAGGTGTAATGTTTAAAGATACAACTCTCTGAAGGCTAAAGCAGTACTATATGCATTGCTGCTTTGCTTTCATGTAGGTTTCATTAGGTTTTTAAACACCTCAAATAGAAGAGAAGTTAGTGCTGAAAAAGGAGGTTGACCAAGATACCACTGATTTTTATTTTTATTTAATTATTTTTAATTCTTATTATTTTCTTTTCCACTTCTGTCTTGAAGGAAGTTGCTTTTTGTCCTTGGTTGTGGATTTTTTCCTCTTTTTAATTCATAATCTGTGCTGCCTCTCTATGAGGAGGAAAAAATGAGAAGCTGTGAGACTTAACAGTGTGAAGCAAACCTTCCTCTACTTCGTGATTGGGAAGAGCATTCCTGAAATCACTTCAGGCCCAAGTGTTGTAACTGAGAGCAGGGTCCTCTCCAGCAGGTTCAGAATTGTGGTGGAAGATCTGTTTCGAAGGTGAGAGCCACCACAAAAACCCTTGCCTTGCTAACTTGACTCATGAAGCAGCTGAGAAACTCTGCTCATACTCAAACTGCAAAATGTTACACTTTGATTTCTCTGGCTATACAGGGAGCTTAGTGCCTCTTCCTGTGTCCCGTCCTGTCCCCCCCTCAATTAATTCCACTGGCTCCAGGTCTGTGCAAGTACCTTGGCAGACTGAGTGTGGATCTAGTTAATTTTTTGTTTGTTCAGCAGTATGTGATGATTTGCAGAAGCCTGTGCAGTAAAACAGGGTTCCTTAAATGGCTGGTTGTAAGTGTTTTTTAAAACAGCATTTTGGAGGAAGTTCATTTTCTTCCAAATTTGTATTAAGGGTCTTTGTTTCAAGAGTGAATGCTTAATTTTGGAGCAGAGATTAGATTTATTTGGACTATTTTTTGGTTTGCTTTGCTGAAATTATTTGTGGGTGTCTTGATTAAAAAGGAAATTAAAAGTTCTTCCCCCTGTTTCATTCCAAAGACTTGATTTAAGTTTGAACTTGCAATGTTTACCCTTCAAAATTTTTAAGAGCCATACATTAAAACCTGCACTATATGTGTGGTGCTGCTGAGGATGGAGTAGACATTTAGATATTTAGTTAGGAATTTAGAAAAGGAAAATAATGATCATAAAGCTAACCTCAGTATTGTTGTTTATATCATCACACAGATCATAAAGTTTTGTGGATCGTTGGTGTGAAATGAGCGATTTCCATTTTGCAGAATGTTAATAGAGATTTTTCTTTCCCGTCTTCCTTCTACCCTATGCACAAAAAAGTTGTTTTTAATAATTGGGGTTTTTTTTTCAGCCATTTTCATGTGACATTTGAAGGTGAGAAATTAAATCAGTCACATATGCTGTTGACTATAGTGCAGAAATTGGTAATGCATTAAAACTTAGGTTTATCTTTTTAAAAATTGAAGAAAGGTATGTCAATATCAGACTTGGAGGGTGATTCCCTCTCTCTTACCTTGTTGCCTCTCCTGTTAATCACATCTCCAGTCCTGTGCTTTCAGTTCATTATTCTTCTTAATAAACTTCAAGATCAGTGTCTTCACAGCCCTTGAAAAATATAGATGATAGCTTCTTCAGGATGGGACTCTCATGTCATTTTAAGGTCTCTCTGCCCCTCTCCAGTACTGCAAAGCTGGGAATGACAGTCCAGTGAGTTCCCTCAGGAACCTCTTCAGAGTAATCTCTGAAAATCCTAGGTCTGTGCATGTTAATTCTATTAGCTGTTCATCAAGCTGAGTCTGGAAGAATACAGCTGGTGTGGGGGAATGTGGGAAGTTCCCCATCTCTGCCTTTAATCCTGCATTTAGAAGGGGGGGAAATAGTTATAGGTTAATGTGATTAGCAGTAATCCCATTCTTGCTTGGTTTTATAAAAGTGTCTGATTCCTAAACCACAAGCTAGTTCTGTGAAGTGGAGGGGATTGGGAATTATTTTTGTACTCAGTACCTTTGTCTCTGAAAACTTACTGGAAGCAGGAGAAAAAGAAACACTTTCTAGCTGGCACTGCGTTTCTGGGGTTTTTTTTGTTTGTTTGTTTGGGGGTTTTTTTTTTTTTTTTGGTAGCACAGCATTATTTAGAAATCTGAAACCAAGAGCGTGTAAATGGAAACACAAAATGAGCATAATGCTGCCCAGTATCTAGGTATTTATATAAACATGGGCAAGGAACAACTGCCGCGTGCATGGCAAATTGCTCTACAGGGCTGTGTAAGCCCTAAGGTTTACGTTGGGATCTTGTTATTTGCTGTTACATTGCTGCTGCTGAAACTAGTGGTGTGTGGTTGGTTTAATGTGGACAGAGCTATTTCTAAAAGCTGCAGCTTCTACCTGAAGTAATGATCTGGGGACTTTTTTCCCCATTGAAGCATTTGTTTTGCTTTTTAGTACTAAGGGAACAAAACGACTACCTTCTGTGGAAGTGGTAGTGTGAAGCATTTGGAATGCCATCCACTGCTGGAGTGGGGTAAAGGCAGGACCCTCCATGACAGGAACAAAACACACCATGGCCTGCTCCTGTGCACAAATACTGTGCTGGGGACAAAGTGCTTTATCTTCTTGCTTGAAAGGCAAAGTGCAACCTAAGACAGGTCTTTCAATGCCATAGTTCGCTCACAGCAGATTAGTTGTGTTCAAAGGTTTGGAGCTCCCCATGGCCCCTCTTTGGGAAGGAGGAAGCATTGCCCTCGCACTCTCAGTCTGTTTTCTGTTTCCAGGGGAAAGAAGGGNAGTTCCCAACCTGGGACAGAGGGGGCAGAGAAATTCCCGGTTCATACCTTTGTTGTTTGCTGGAGAAGTTGAAAATAAGCATATCTGGTCTTCAAGTCAAGTGCTGCCTGAACCCTCTCTGAAGTGAATGGCTCTGGAGAGGGCTGAGGGCTGAGGACTGAATTTGTTGCCTTTTTTCTTTATGCAGCAAACAAGGTACTATGGTTTACAGAAACTGTGAGAACTAAGGCTTTCTCTTGTTGTCCCATCACTTCCCCCTTCCTCTTGTGCCCTTTTTTGCCAGCATGATGTTGGTGCATCAAGACCCTAGGCAGTGAAGTCCAATTGACAGCTGCCCCAAGAAAATGGAATATCTTCCGTACGAGGAGAGGCTGAGGGAGCTGGGGCTCTTGAACTTGGAGAGGAGGAGACTGAGGGGCGACCTCAGGAATGGTTATAAATATGTAAAGGGCGAGTGCCAAGAGGATGGAGCCAGGCTCTGCTTAGTGATGCCCAGTGACAGGACAAGGGGAAATCAGTGGAAGCTGAGGCATAGGAAGTTCCATGGAAACATGAGGAAGAAGTTTTTTTCAGTGTGAGGGTGACAGAACACTGGAACAGGCTGCCCAGGGCGGTTGTGCAGTCTCCCTCTCTGGAGACATTCAAGACCCATATGGATGCATTCCTGTGTGGTCTGGTACAGGTGATCCTGCTCTGGCAGGGGAGTTGGACTGCATGATCTTTTGAGGTCCCTTGCAGCCCCTGACATTCTGTGGTTCTGTGAGTCCTGGGGAAGGGAGTGCACAGATGCTGCTGGAAAGGCCACCTGGCCTAAGCTGTAACACAGCTTTTTGTTTCAGCTCCCTGAGGGATTGCAAGGTGGGGGCAAATTCACTGAAAAGGAGTATTATGCTTGGGAAAAGAAGGAGGGACAGGAGAGACAATAAAATGCTGCAATACTAATCTGATAAACTTACAGGCTTAGTCAAGCTGCTGCTTTGAGAGGTTGTGTAGAACTGTCCTTTTTACAAATAAAAATTATCAGTTTAGTTATGATGTAAGACACACTTCTCTTGCACTTGTTTACAGTCTTGATGTTTTTGTTTGTGATATAATTGCTCTCACAGCTTTCTCTAAGGGCAAAACCTTGAGGCTATCACATAACCGAGTGCCTTTAAAACAACAAACCCCTAAATCTTCCCCCCACTATCAAATAGTTGAAGGTTAAATTTTTGTTGTTCTTTCTGAAATTGTGTTGTATTCCCTGAAGAATTTGGAAACATCAGATGGCTAACTAGATGGATTGCATTTTGGAGAAAGAGTGGTGTTTGGCAAGGGTAATTCAAGCTGGTATTACATAGGTATTGCTGTAGCCCTTCAAGTATCCTTTAGGGATACTTCCAAAAGGGTAGCTCCGTGTGTAGTCAAAAAACAAAGTGTTTAGAATACAAGGGAAGTAGGATGTGATAGTGGAAAATGGATTGCTTCTGTAAAAGTCTAAATGTAAAACACCGTTGAGAATACCGCATTCACCCTTAATTATGGGTGGGAAGAGTAATGGCTGTGAGGAAAAAAAAAGAGTAGGAAACATAGATTTGCAAGAGAGGGAACAAAAATGAAGCCTACAAAACCAGAAGAGAGCACACTAAAGACAGAGTAAATATTTTTATACTAGAGGGGATGGAGTTTTAGAGGAATAGAAACCCCTATGACAGAAAATGAAAGCCTGTAAATAAGTGATAAAAGTGCTTCCTTTTATAACGTGGAGTATATAGGCAGAATTAATTGCATGAGGACTTATCAAAGAAGCCTTTCATAACTTTAGGTCATGTTCTGTTTCAGGAAGCCCTGAGATCTTGCATCTAAAGGTGTTGTGAAAACCCAGTTGTCCTTTTTATGGTTTTGGTGTGGTTGGTTGGTTGGTTTTTTCTTCTTTATGGAAGACAGAACCTCTCATGCTTTGCTGCATGACAAAGGTCTCTACTGGGCATTAAGGGGATTGCTCTGCTATGGTTGGTTTAATACCTGAATTAACCTAGTATTTCTCACGTTTCCACCCAGAATACTTTCTTTCCTGTTTGGTTTTTGGTGGGATTTTTTTGTGTGTGTATGATTGGGTTTTGTTTGTTTGTTTGTAATTCTTGTTGTTTGGAGTGATAATCAATCCAGAAGTATTATGGTTTAACCTCAGCTAGCAAATAAGCTCTACCCAGCCACTTGCTTACTTGCCCCTGGTGGGATGGGCTTTATTCACGTACTGAGCTAAAGACAGTTTAATAGTTAAAGCAAAGATTGTGCACACAAGTAAAGCAAAATAGGGTATTAATTCACTTCTTCCCATAGACAGGCAAGTGTTCAGCCATCTCCAGGAAAGCAGGGCTCCATCACATGCAACAGTTACTTGGGAAGATGAATGCTGTAACACCAAACATTCCCTCCTCTCCTTATTCCCTCAGCTTTTATTGCTGAGCAGGATGTGCTGAGAGATCTCTTTCGTCAGTTGGGGTCAGTTATTCCAGCTGTGTCCCCTCCCAAATTCTTGTGCACCCCTATCCTGCTTGCTGTTGGGGTGGTGTGAGAAGCAGAAAAGGCCTTGATGCAGTGTTAAGTACTGCTTGACAGTAATAAAAACATCCCTGTGCTATCAACACTGTTTTCAGCACAACTCCCAAACATAGTGCCATACTACCTGCTGTGAAGAGTTTTAACTGTGTCCCAGCCAAAACCAGAACACACCAAGTATACCAAGATATGGGGGAACCCCTTCCATGGAGACCAAAATAGAAATTGAAGGTGGCAGCACAAACTATACTGACAAGTGGTGTGCAGATTTTCTGCGTGGGTAGAAAATTCCTTTTAAAACAAAAGTTCTTTTAATTGTGGGGAGTCTTTTCCCTTTAGCAGTCCATGCTCAAGTACCGCAGAAAGCAACGTTTTAAGAGTGGACATGCTAATTTTATGGTATTCCAAAGTAAGAGCTTTCTCAGTAAGAACTGAGAAAGGCTACCTTGCCCAAAGGAAAAATAATTGAGTGGCCATTGGTATCGTGTAGCACCTTTATTCTTTCTCTTTCAGTTCTTTTGTAATATTTCAACCCACATTCCTGAAACAAAAAGGCAGAAGAAAAATATGCAGATGCCTATCCAATTTTTTTTCTCTTTTTCCTGGATCTCCAAGAGTCCTAACCCTTCAAAAGCATCATGGAGCTGTGGGACTCTCTAATGCCTTTCCCAGCATTGCAGAGATACCATTTGGAAAAGTTCACAGAAATCAAGGTAAGGTACTGATACTGTAAACTGTCAATCATTGTTACAGGCAGGTTATAAGGCACAAAAGGTCCATGAGTAATGAATGGATTAGNGAGCAAGAGCAAGTGAGCGAGAGCTTGTGCTACCTGCTCATCCTTTATATATTTCAGCCTGAGGCTGATGGGCCTTTGGACACAGACTAACCAATCAGGATGGCAGTTTGCCCATATTAGGTGAAGCTGGGGCTTTTGTGGCCACCACCCCCAACTCAGAAGGAGGGGGGGCAGGGGAGGCACAAGCCCACTTTGGCCTTTTCAGGCCTACCACGACAATTAGACATAAAGAATTGTTGGGGAAAAAAAACACCTCAGTCTGGAGGAATGGCAAATCAGCCTTGCCTTTGAATGTAAGAGTAGAGTTTGGAAGGTTTTTTTTTTCCCCATTCGAGGATTTTAACAAGACCTGAAGGAACTAAAATACCTGCAGCAAAACAGTCATACAAGCAGTGTGGAACAGGTGGGATTCGTTGCTAGTGCAAAGACAGTAGAAGTACAAAAGCACCCAGTGCTTGCAGTAGTGCACCATGTAACATAGTGAGGAGCATAAATCATGCACAGAGCTAATGTAGCATCTTGGAGGAGAGCTTATCTTAACCAAAATTAAAAAGGTGTTTGTGTAGACAGAGGTGGAGGTTTTCATATATGAGGCGCAAAGTAAACGTGAGAAAAAAATTTCTTCGCTGTGAGGGTGACAGAACGCTGGAACAGGCTGCCCAGAGGGGTGTGGAGTCTCCCTTGTGGAGATATTGAAGACCTGCCTGGATGCGATCCAGGGTGATCTGCTGTAGGTGGTCTGACTGTGGCAGGGAGGGTTAGACTAGATGATCTTTGGGGGTCCCTTCCAACCTCTAACATTCTGTGATTCTGTGATTCTCATCTCAGACTAATTAACTTCCAGGGGATTCCTGTTCCAGTAATAATGCCATTGAGATTACGCAAAACTTCACCTCTAGGAAGTGATCTTGTCTAACCATGATTGCATCTTGACAACAATGCAGAAACCTTTCTAATTTAATCATGAAGAGAATATAAGCAATCTCTTAGCAAGAGCAAGGGAAGATTTTGTTTTGGTTGCTTTCTTTTTACCCCTTTATAATGAAAATATATCCAGAAAAAAATAATGGAGAAGATATCACAGATAAAATTGGATTCTATATTATACATCTTGAACTTAGAAAATATAATGTGTGATATTCAGTTATCAAAATAGGAAGACACTGAACAACCTGATCTAGTATGAGGTGTCCCTGCTCTTGGCAGGGGTATTTGATCCTTGTGGTCCCTTCCAGCCCTGACAATTCTATGAAGTAAGCTTGTTTGAGAACACTGCTGCTAGAACATCTTCATGAGCTATGATTCTCCTGCATCTGAAACACTGAAACAAGCATTACGCATCTGCAGATAAGAGTTTGCACAGTATTCTTCAGAAAACTCAGTTATACATGAAATAAAAGAAAACTTGGCAAGCCATGTGAGTTTAGCTATGTAAAAAGTCAATCTATGTGGATATGGGAGGAAGCATCCCTGGAGACTCAAAAGGGAAGATGAAAGAGTTCCTACCTGTGTGTGAAATCTGAACAGATACTTGAATGTAAGAAATACACTCCGCAAGGAGCTCTGTAAACTGTGTGCACACTTTGCATGGGAATTGATTAGTTTTCAGTGGGTTGTGGGGAAGTTCCCCTCTTTTTCCTGTGCCTGTTCTCTTGGTGCTGTGCTGCCCTGCAGCAGTGGGAGATGCGAAGCTACAAAAGTTTTCATTTTGCAGTGGCAGTGTTAATATTTGTGGACAAGGGAGCCAGTGGTAGCACAGCCATGGAGTGAGGGATTGGACCTGTCTGTAGTGGTCAGCAGCTGACAAGTGGAAGAATTGGATATGGAAATCCCAGACTTCTCACAGGCTTTCCATGCAGCATGTAGAATGTGTTCAGATCTCCTTCCAGTGTAAAGGGATGATGTGGTTATAAAACTGACTTCTCATCCTCTGTGTTTCATGGATGCAATTCCTACTAGAGAAGAGTGAAACATCACCAAACAGTAGTCTGACAAGGTGTTTCCACTTGATCAGTTCTGAATAGTAATTTGATCTAGAAATCTGAAAATAGGAATTTGACAGCTCATTGAACTCTAAGACCATTGTTAGTGTTGCCTTGTTACAAACAGAGGCTTTGTGCATGAGGAGCTGCCTTACCTGGTGTTAGTAGCTGGGGAAAGTACACTGTGGCTGAGAGTTTAGGTTTTCATTTCATTTGTATGTGTTGACAGTGCCCTGTTAGATGATGTTTTGAGGAAAGCCATTTTAGATGGTTGGTTTGGGTTTCTAATAAGAAGAACCCCAAACCAAACAAACCCATGTCCTTTCCCCAAAAAAAGCCTTTCCATATTCAAAACATGCCCAGTAGGCTGCCATACCGGGAGGCAATTATGTTCTTGGAAGGGTTTTGTTTTCTTTTGCCTATTACTTTTCTTTGGCTCTTCTCATCAAATTGCTCACTTGAAATCCCCTGCAGTTTGTTTGCAACACTTGAATGAAATAAAAAGCTTCTAATTATGTATTATCTAAGAGTGATGCCACTCAGTTTTAGTACTGTTGGAGATGAAAAAAGCCATTTTGCTTTACTTTTCAGCCAAACTAATCTTGCAGCACGACAGATATATTTTGTGAATTTTCTCAGTGAGCATTGATGCTTTTAAGTGTGTGGCAGATCAGCATGAAACAGAAAACTATGTCTGAAGTAAGACAATATTATTCTTTTCTGCTTGCAGTCTGTGATGTCCACCACGACTGTGTTGTCCATTTGACCTGTGGAGTGTTCAGAAACAAGAAAACCATCATCACGTTTTAATTCCTCAGACCTTGCCAAACTTCTGAGGTCCAACCCACTGACCAAAAAACCCTCATCTCCAAAACCAGCAGGCATCTGAAACACACCAGCAAAGTCATGTATGCAACTCAGGTTGAGATGTAGCATTCTATGGAGAGCCTTGTTTCATCAGAGAACACTCTTTGTTGTTTCAGCTGTGCCTATGTCTCTGAAAATATTTGGAACAAAAGTTCTCATTAATCTCATAAATTCTCGTAATTCTATCCCACAAGTGCCATCCTATTCTGTGACCACAACACATCAGTGTGCATTTTACAGCCAGAACTCAAATATCAAACCTTGGGTTGAGGACAAAGGAAAAATTTCTTCCATGTTCCTTTTCTACCCTCGCTTCTTGACCCTTCAGCATTACTGAAGTCTTCACATACAAAAAAATAAACTTCCAATGAGCTAAAAAATCCCAACACCAACTGAAACCAGGCTGTGTCAGAATAGCAGGATGCTTTGGAGAGCAGAGCTGTAGGAATCGTGAAACATACATAAGCTTTGACTACAGCATACTCTGTCCAGAAGTAGTGCCATCATGGGAATTGTCTGTGTGATGCTACACCCAGATACTTTCCTGCAGATAGTTGATGAAGGGCTGGAACACTCTGTTTTCAGCAGGAAACATCTTTTATATCCTCCCATTATCTTCCTGGACTTGATACTTCTGAGTTATTTTAAAACCCCAAAAATTCCGGAACAAAACAAAAAAAGCTTTACAAAGATGAACCTTGGAAATTAACCTTTTTATAACTCCTCTGGTTATGCTTAATGGATAGTGGTTGGGAGACAAATATATGCATAAAGGTAGGGATATCCCTAAACAGGCAGTAATGGTTTTATGGCCTGGCTTTTAATCACAGAATGACAGAAGGGCTGGAAGGGACTTCCAAGATCATCCAATCCAACACCCTGCCGGAGCAGGATCACCTATACTAGATCACACAGGAATGCATCCAGGCAGGTCTTGAATATCTCCAGAGGGAGACTCCACAAGTCCTCTGGGCAGCCTGTTCCAGTGTACCCTGCTTTCTTACTTTGCCTCTGCTCTTCCTGCTGTGTGCCCTTTCTCCCATCAGGTCACCTATCTTATGGCAAGCCCCATGTTCTACCAGCAACATCTGTCTTCATGATTTATCTGCAGTTATTTCTGAGTTTTCTGTATTTAATTTCTGAAGAAGTTTGTGGATACTTGGATAAAAAACATAAGGCAAAGTTTCAGCTGTCAGATAGTCGCCTAAATGATGCTATTGCTTTCTGATCTCTCTAATATTAGTTTGATAGTGGACTATTTTAAGCCACAATCAAAAACTGAATAACCCTGTCATTTGATTTGTTAAAAGAAAAGCATACCACAGACTTACTGTAAGTCTCTTGGAAAAAAGCCAGTGGGATTAAGCACTGTCTGTGCACTCCCAGATGGTGAAGCTCACAGAAGATTACACTTGGAGATTTTGTGAAACTCTTCTAGTCATCCAGAAATAGTTATAATACGTGGGATGTTTGAGTAATATTAATTCTTTGCATAATAATATAGCTTCCATTGTCAAATGTAATTGTTCAATATCTGCATTTTAACAGTCTTTATTTGTGTTGCATCTTGAAGATCCTGTTAAAACCAGCAGAATTTCCTAATTTTAGAATGTGGAGGTATTTGCTGAGAGTGAAACACTGATGTGGTTCTTACAGGTTCTGCTTCTGCTACAAGAAGAAAATGGGCATTTTTCTCATTTATTCAAATTTCAGAGTCTGTTTCCAACCATTGCTACTGTGCCTTATGTTTTTCTCAGGACCTGGCAGAGGCATGGAAAGTGTAGGAGGACAGGCAATTGATGTTTAATCCTTCGTATGTTTTCTAATTTATACTGGGGCCGATTATACATGCATCTAGAGCAAATAGGCACGTATGCATATTCTAATTAGAGATACACTATGATTTTCCTGCTGCAGACAAACATCTTGCTTGGCCTCTGTGGTTTGGGCCTGGTAGACTTATTATGTATTTTTGCTTCTGCACCAGTGTTGCAGATGAGAAAGCTTTAATAAAGATTCAGTGCTTGAGAAGTCTTGTTTCTTAGGAGATGTTGTCAAACTGTCACTTTTCAGCTCATACTTGGGCCTTTCTTGGACTGAATAATTAAAAATGCTACATAAACTAGATTATCCTTAAGTGGTTGCAATAATTGAGTAGCTGAGTGATGATTTCATATGAAGGTTGCAATGCACCAAATGTGCTGTTTAAGAAATGTCCTGTGAGGGCATCACTGTCACTAATGCACGATCATTGCTGCTGCTTTGTTAAAAGGCTGAATTTGGCTCTTGTGTCTCTTTAGTCCCTATAGGCAAGGTATCTGCTTTGCAATAGGCAATCCCTTTATTCCAGGATCGAATGCCTGGACAAGGCTGATAGCTGCTCCCAAAGGGTGCTTTGGAGGTTCCCCAACTCCATCCTAGCTTTTGTCAGGCATGGAGAGTACTGTGCAGAGTTTGATGCAGTTCTTTTCTTTGGGGTGGAGATTTCACATTTTCTGTTCGGTATATTAAGAAAAGGGAAAAAGAAGTATGTCTCTCTTCATATAAAAAAAAAATGTCTGCAATGACAGTGAATTATTTCTGTACTACTGAGTGTTTCCTGCTCTGGTAATTACTGTTGTGCAGCAGTACTGTCACTGGAGCGGCTGCCAAATTGGTTTATAAATCTGCAGAGACTGCAGCTAGCAAGGGAAGTCTATTAAAATCACAGACTTGATTTACAAGGTTTCTTCTGTGTGTTGTAATTTCCAGGTGACAGACTACAGGGTGTTTACTTTTTATTTTGAAGTCACAATCCACTCTTTATCGCTTTGACAAAATTTGAGGTGGCCATTGAACTTCCTGGGATGTAAGGACATAAAAAGTGGGAGTGGTGCAGGACAGAGCTTATCACTTCCAGTTCTCACTTTTCAGCTCTTCAGAGGAATGAGGTTATCAAACTGATGTTCTCTGATAGAGGAGACTGTGCAGAAGGTTTTAGAGATGAATCTCTGCCCGACAGAAGAGAGCAGAGCTGTAGGCTTGAGAGTTTTGATAGTTTTGACCCTGCTTTTAGGTTGATATCTGTGAAAAAGATACCCTGTGCTCTATGGGCAGTCTGGACATATTTCTTTGTTGCATCTGTAACATGCCCTAGAACTGTAGGATGGATTAGGTTTTGCTTCAGCATATCACATTGCAGGGGTACTGGGTAATGTTCTGGTGTCAGCGTCCTTTAAAGGATGTTGGAATTGCTGAAGGGTGAAGTTATTACAAAGATGGTGAAAGTGACTTACAGCAGGAGACTTAAATGTAATATATCTGGTTGACAAAACAGAAAGGTTGAGAAATGAGCTGATTAGAGTCATGAAAATATTTGTGGGACAAAATGTGTTATGAAGGAACTGTTTTACCTAGTGAAGGAAAGCAGGAAAAGAACTGAGGCCTGGAAGCTAAAATCGTTCATCAAATGGCAAATGAAGCACAAATCTGCTGTGGGGTAGTGAGTAATTCAGGGTTCTGTCAGGGAAATAGGTGAAGCTCCTGTCTTGAGGTCCTAACTTGACAAGTGAATACTCCAGAGACATTAAATGTTTGTACAGACACAAATGATTAATATTGATCCTGAGCTATTTCAATTGCATACAAGGATCTGTGGTTGATTAGAGTTCTGACTGTATCATTAACTTCTGTCTTCTGGCTTCAGAAAATTTCTCAAATATATTTAGAATACCTGTATTGATAAATTAACTATTTTCATAGCATTTGGCTCTATTGATTATAGGACTTGCTAAAGTCTTTCACTTTTAACTACTTGGTGTTGTTTACACTGATTAGAGGTTGTGGCAGCCTCATTAGTAGCATGGAGATGCTCTGTGCTTTCACCCATTTAGAAAAGATTATCTTAGATGGGGTTGTAATTAAGCAGGTAGTTCATTAGTTGAGCAGTGTCTGAAACACACACCCCCCCCTCCCTCCCCGCTCCCCCCGCCCCCAACCTGCTGCGTGCATGCATACAAAATAGATATTCTTCATACCTGATGACAGAGTTGTAAAAGCCTGAGCCATGGAAAAGCCCTGGAGAAGCTACAGGGAAGTGATGTGGTGGCAGTGATGCTTGCAGTAGGCACACTTCAGAGAAGCAGCAGCCCACAGTTTCAGAATAACAAGGCTGAGATTTGAATGTTACCCTTGAAGATAGTTTCCCACAATTTGTCTGCAAATTACCCAAAAGGACTCTGCAAAAGCAAATCTTTGACACTTTACAGTCTTGTGGAAAACCCCCCACATTTTAATTAAGGGGAGCCTATACTTGGAGCATTTATATTTCTGCTGGGTTACTTTATCTTTACATTTACCCTGGTACTGCTTTGGCTGCTAGAAGAACACTGACTGGTATTTTGATTAATTCTGATTAATTAAAGGCAAGTATTTGCATCACCATATTTCCTCCTCCTTTTGATTTAATTTTATTCAGCCCCTAAGGAATTATTAAATATCTACCAGGTTTCTGCAATATCTACATAAATATGCAAGTATGGAGTGACTATTGATAGAACTTCTTGTTTGGCATTTTAGTTTAATGTATACGTGTCATTTGGCAACATGAGCAGTGAAAAGACTGATACATTTCACGTGTAAAGAAAGCAATGATCCCCTGTGAGAAACTGTAGAGATCATAGAATCATAGA
>WBNM01042425.1:0-20573 GCA_013399055.1 Ramphastos sulfuratus | reverse complement strand
TCTCTCAGCCTGTCCTCATTTTGTTTCCCCTTCCCTTCCAGCTGCATGGTGATTCGTGACCTGGCCCTGCGCAGTGCTGCCAGCTCTGGCTCCTTCCACCTGCTCCGGCTGCTCTATACCCAGCACATGCTGCACCTGCCACAGCACCGTGTGGCACAGGCCACCAGTGAGACCCCCACGGCCATCATGGGGAGGTGAGGGTAGCCCAGAGCCTGTGTCCCAGTTTGAGGCCACAAACTACCTGAAACTGGAGGACAGAAATGGCTCTTACCCCTTTCCAAGAGTAAGAAAGAGGATACTGCACACCAGGTATCCTCGGTGGTAAAGAGGGAGTCCATTTACGAGAGCAGATACACAAAAAGCAGTCAGGTGGAGTAAGCACAAAACCCATTAAGCACAAACTGCCCCCCCGCCAGCAGGGGCCTACAAGGCCTCAGGAAGCTGCATGAGGGCTGTGAGGGTGCTGAGGGGACTGAGCGCTGCCTGGTGAAGAGAGGCTGAGGGACCTGGGGCTGCTCAGTCTGCAGAGGAGAAGAATGAGAGGGGATTGAATCAATGTTTATAACTATCTGAGGGCTGGGGGTCAGGAGGGGGGGGACAGGCTCTGCTCACTGCTGCCTGGGATAGGACAAGAAGCAATGGATGGAAGCTGCAGCACAGGAGGTTCCAGCTCAACACAAGGAAGAACTTCTTGCCTATAAGGGTCCCAGAGGCCTGGCACAGGCTGCCCAGAGAGGTTGTGGAGTCTCCTTCTCTGCAGCCTTTCCAGCCCTGTCTGGATGTGTTCTGTGTGCCCTGAGCTGGATTGTCTGGTCCTGCTCTGGCAGGGGGGTTGGGCTGGATGAGCTCTTTGGGTCACTTCCAACCCCTAACATCTATGATCCTGTGATCCTGTGATGACACAGCTCACAATCCCCTGCCAGCTAGCAGCCATCCCTGCCATGAACCATGAGATAAGGCAGGTGCTGTTTCCAGAGCAAAGAAGTGAGGGGAGGAAAGGCAGGGAAGAGGATCAGTAAGGTGCTGCCTTTTAAGCTGTGATGCCGGAGGACAGAATAGAATAACAATATTAGAATATCCTGGGCCGAGCAGGTCCTTCCCCCTGGAATGCACCTCTGTCCCTATGGTTTAGTTAAGGGAGACCCAGGATCCCTCAAACTCCCACACCCTGCCAGCCACCCCCAGAGAGCCACAGCTCCAAGCAAGTGCCTTTGCTGCACAAACCACTCTGGCACAGAGTCACACAATCACCGAGTGGCAAAGGGTTGGAAGGGACCTCCAGAGGTCAGCCAGTCTAACCCCCCATGCCAGGGCAGGGCCACCCAGGGTAGATCACCCAGGAACCCATCCAGGGTGTTTGGAATATCCCCAGAGAGGAAGACTCCACAAGCCCCCTAGGTAGCCTGCTCCAGGGTTCTGTCACCCACACACTGAAAAAAGTTTTCATTGCGTTTCCATGGAACTTCCTATGTTTCAGCTTCCACCATTGCCCTTGTCCTGTCATTGGGCATCACCCAGCAGAGCCTGGTTCTGTCCTCTGGGCACTCACCCTGCACATCTATATTAACATGAATGAGGTCCTCTCAACCTGGTTCCATAATCAACTTTGCTGAAGGACATTCTGAGCTGTCTTGAGGGCCTGCAGCAAGGATCTCCAACTTGTTGATCTTTGAAGGTCTTTGAGCATCTTCCATCCTGGCTCACTCATGCCTAAGCTCATTGGTCTTGGGGCAGCTGAGCATCAGCTGAGCTTTGGAGGTCTGGAGGAGGGAGGAGAAGAATCTCCCCACTTCTCTCAGAGAATCCCCAAATCTCAGCATGGAGGGATGGGAAGTGACCTCTGGAGCTCACCCAGTCCAACCCCTCTGCCCCAGCAGGGCAGACACAGCAGCTTGCCCAGGAGCACAACGGTTGGGGGGGGCGGAGTTTGGAAGCTCTGCACAGGAGGAGATTCCACAACCTCTCTGGGCAGCCTGCTTCAGGCCTCCAGCACCCTCATACCAAACAAGTTTCTCCTGTTCAGGTGGAACCTCCTGGGTTTCAGTCTATGCCCATTGGCCCTTGTCCTGTCCCTGGGCACCACCGAGCAGAGCCTGGCACCTTCTTTCAAGCAGATGCCAACTTGCAGGTCTGCAGTGAGCCTCCCGCATTGTGTGACTCTTTCAGTTTGGTGACCTCACGTCGCTGTCCCCAGCACTGCTGGACAAAGGTACCTCCTCTGACGCCAGGGCAGTGCTGCTGGGTGGGTGCTGTGGGAGGGGGAACCTGATGCTGGGGTCAGCTTGGAACAAGAAGCTCTTCCCCTGCAGTCAGCACTGATGCCGAGGCCTGTCCCTTGCAGATGACATCAGTGACCTGGGCAGCGAGGTGGAGGCGGAGCCGCGGGGGTGCCGCTGGTGAAAGGAGAGGGCAGCGACCTTGGGCACTCCCTGCAGGAGAGCTGACACTAGCTGGGGACACCCAGGACCAGCTTGGATGGTGACAAGCCTGAGCCTCCTGGGTCTGCGTCGTTAGTGCCTCTTAGCTTCTCTTTATGTTTACTTGTGTTTGAGGATGGGCTCCGGGGGTGAGCCCAGGCAGGTGTTGGCACAGGGTGAGTTTGGCCACCTGCTTCCCTCCAGCGTGGCCACTGGCTGGGGGGTGAAGGTCCAGCAGCTGCTACCAAGCGCTGGGAGCCTCCGTGGTCAGCAGTGGAGTGGATGCGCCTGCCTGGCAGGGGCTGTCCTCCTCTCCTGCCTCAGCCAGGTGGGCAAAGGAGGCTTTTGGGTTTTTTTCAGGGCTAGAAGTGCACATGCATGAGACACATTTTCATCCATTAGCATAAACCCCGAGAGACAGATGAAGATGTTGCAGGTATCTGGGCAAAGTGATGAGTATGCATCGCTGTGTGCTTTAAACGCTGCAACCAGACCCTCTCGGGCAGGTTTGCGAGACTCGTCTGCACCTTCCCTTCCGAGTCAGTGCCTTTGTGCTTCCTAAACGTTCGAACCGGCCNTACCAAACAAGTTTCTCCTGTTCAGGTGGAACCTCCTGGGTTTCAGTCTATGCCCATTGGCCCTTGTCCTGTCCCTGGGCACCACCGAGCAGAGCCTGGCACCTTCTTTCAAGCAGATGCCAACTTGCAGGTCTGCAGTGAGCCTCCCGCATTGTGTGACTCTTTCAGTTTGGTGACCTCACGTCGCTGTCCCCAGCACTGCTGGACAAAGGTACCTCCTCTGACGCCAGGGCAGTGCTGCTGGGTGGGTGCTGTGGGAGGGGGAACCTGATGCTGGGGTCAGCTTGGAACAAGAAGCTCTTCCCCTGCAGTCAGCACTGATGCCGAGGCCTGTCCCTTGCAGATGACATCAGTGACCTGGGCAGCGAGGTGGAGGCGGAGCCGCGGGGGTGCCGCTGGTGAAAGGAGAGGGCAGCGACCTTGGGCACTCCCTGCAGGAGAGCTGACACTAGCTGGGGACACCCAGGACCAGCTTGGATGGTGACAAGCCTGAGCCTCCTGGGTCTGCGTCGTTAGTGCCTCTTAGCTTCTCTTTATGTTTACTTGTGTTTGAGGATGGGCTCCGGGGGTGAGCCCAGGCAGGTGTTGGCACAGGGTGAGTTTGGCCACCTGCTTCCCTCCAGCGTGGCCACTGGCTGGGGGGTGAAGGTCCAGCAGCTGCTACCAAGCGCTGGGAGCCTCCGTGGTCAGCAGTGGAGTGGATGCGCCTGCCTGGCAGGGGCTGTCCTCCTCTCCTGCCTCAGCCAGGTGGGCAAAGGAGGCTTTTGGGTTTTTTTCAGGGCTAGAAGTGCACATGCATGAGACACATTTTCATCCATTAGCATAAACCCCGAGAGACAGATGAAGATGTTGCAGGTATCTGGGCAAAGTGATGAGTATGCATCGCTGTGTGCTTTAAACGCTGCAACCAGACCCTCTCGGGCAGGTTTGCGAGACTCGTCTGCACCTTCCCTTCCGAGTCAGTGCCTTTGTGCTTCCTAAACGTTCGAACCGGCCTCGGGGCTCTGAGTAACCTGCTCTAGCTGCAGATGTCCCTGCTAATTGCAGGACGTGCCACTGATCCCTGCGCACAGCGCCAGCACCGCGCCCGCACGGCGCCGCTAGCTCCCGTCCCGCGTCCCGCCCCCGCTTCCGCTTCCGGCGTCACTTCCTGTGCCGGAGCGGCCGCCATGGCCGTGCTGGCTGCCAACCCCAGCAACCCTGTGGTCTTCTTCGATGTCACCATCGGCGGGCAGGTGGGCAAAGTGCGGCCCGGGTGCTGCGGGCTGTGCCGGGCGGGAGAGAAGCTGCATCGAGGGAGGGAAGCGAAGCGGAGCAGAGCGGCGTCGGCAGGGCGCTTGGCGGGGTTGGGAGCTGTAGAGGTTAATCGAGGGTGTATGAGCGCAGAGAAGGGTTGGGAGGTGCACGGCTCAGGGACTTGTATGGTAACTGCAGAGGGGTGGAGGGGAACACTTAGGGGTGTTGGGAGGGGGAGAGGCGAGGGGCTTGCAGTGGCCGTCTGGGCGCAATTTTGCAGGGGCGCACAGCTCAGGTTGCTGTAGGGGTTTAATTGGGCATGTGGGAACGTAAAGAGGGTGCAACTGGGAGCGGGGGATGTCCAAGAGTTCATTGTGGGGTTTGTGGGGGTCAATTGGAAGAGCTTGGAGGGGTGCAGCGAGAGGGAGTAGCAGGGGTCTGTAGGGTGACACGGCACATGTGAAAGGCAAGTGGCAAGTGCTGCATGGGAGGGGTGCAGAAGTGCATCGGGAGAGACTCACAGGGATGAGAGGGTGCAGCAGGAGGTTGAATTTAGGGGAGAACCCTAGATGCAGACACTTACGTGGCCACTGTCTCCCCAGGAGGTTGGGCGCATGAAGATCGAGTTGTTTGCTGATGTTGTACCCAAAACAGCTGAGAACTTCAGGTGAGGAGCAGCTAGTGTGCCTGCAGCTCAGCCTGGCTTTTCAGTGCAGGAATGTCTCTGGAAGCACAGTGACTACCTGCCTCCGACAACCACTGCAACCACGTTATTCTCTGTGTTCCCAGAGACCTTGCAGCTTCCTGATTTCCTGGGATGAGCCCATTTGGCTGGCACGTGCTCCAGTTTCTCTCTGCTCTCTTTGTGGAGTTTCTGATACACTTGGTACATTTATAGAATCATACAATCACAGAATGGTGGGTGTTGGTAGGGACCTCTGGAGATCATGGAGTCCACCCACCTGCTAAAGCAGGTATGGCTAGCACAGGTTGCACAGGAACTCGTCCAGGAGGGTTTGGAAAGTCTTCAGAGAAGGCAACTCCACAACCTCTCTGGGCAGCCTGCTCCAGGGCTCTGTCACCCTCGAAGACGTTTCTCGATAAGTTCAAGTGAAACCTTGTGTGTTCTAGCTCATACCCACTGCCCTTTGTGCAATCACTGCCCACGTTCTGCCTTCTATAAAAAGCAGTCTGTCAATACCCTGGTGGAGTTCTCCTGGCACTGGCTGAAAGATATACTGCTTGGACATCCCACTTCCACCAAATACCTGTGGGCATACTTTGTACATTGTGAAAAGTGATGCCTGCTCCCCATTCCCTGTCTCATATCCTCAGTGTTAAGTATCTGCCCTTCTGAACTGCAGAAAGCACAGAAGTCTGGTATGAAACAGCAGTGGTGAGAAGTTTCTGACTGTTCCTGTTTCACTGGGGAGGTCCCCAGTGCAGTAAGGAAAGCCTGTACAGCAGGCAGAGCATGGTCAGCGGAGTCCCTGAGTCCTCAGAGTTCTGTTCCAGCCTCACACTCTGCTCTCGTTTTTGTTTTCCAGGCAGTTCTGTACCGGGGAATTCAGGTGAGTGGCTTCAAGTGCTCTCCTAAGCAGCCTACTCAGAGAAACAGGGCTGAGTGAGGAGGAATAAGGCTCACTTGGAGATTTCTTTTACTACAGTAGCACAAACTGCAGAGAAATCTGCTTTGAGGAAGTTGTGCTGGGCTCAGTCAATCAGACAAGGCAGGATTTTGGGCATAACTTTGTGCTCAGGTTGTTCTAAAAAGCCCCTTCTGCAAATCCCACCTGCCAATGCTGCACGCTGTGCTGGGATCCCATGAAGGTGGTGGTACAGACAAACCATGTTGCTAAGCATGCAGAGCCCATTCAGAGTGGTTTCCCTTGGCCTCCACTGGCACCAGGCTGCAGCATTTGGCTCTACCAAGACAGCTGATAACAGGGTAACCCTTTGGAACTCTTGGGTTCCTGCGGGGGGGGATAGCCAGTAAGTGGCAATGATTTTAGTTTTTGTTTCCTTGCAGGAAAGATGGTGTGCCTATAGGTTACAAGGGAAGCACTTTCCACAGGTAATTGATCTACTTAAACAGCAGCCTGAGCTAGAGGTGGTTTTGAGAGCTGCCTCAAGGGCCTTACTGATCTAAGAGTCATCGTGTAGGTCACTGCTGACATTGTCCTTCTGGGGATTTGGGGCCTTCAGGGATGTTCTCAGATGTGCACTCAGGGATCACTGGGAGGGATCCCCTGTACTTGGTGTGCCAGGTCAGAGATGATTTTCTGGCATCGGTCACCTAATCACTGCTCCTGGTTGAGTAGCAGCAGGTCCCAAATTACCCAGTAGCAACCAGCAGTTAATATTTGTTGTGAATTTTAGGTTGTAGCATTAGTAGACCCTGATAACTTTGGTTGTCCTGCAAAGTAGAACTCCTTTTTACCACATTAAGCTTCTTGAGGCATTTGTCTGCTGAGGACTAAGTATTATTTTACTTTTTAGGGTTATAAAAGACTTCATGATCCAAGGAGGTGACTTTGTAAATGTATGTACTTCTATATTGCTTTTGTACTTTTCCTGCGGTCTCTAATGTGCAGCTTCTTCCAAGGACCCGTGCTGTTTGGTGGCATCTGTTGGCTCAGGGCTGAGGGCAGGGATGGCATCCAAAAGGATGTGGGCAGGCTTGAGAAGTAGGCCAGTGCCAGCTGCATGAGGTTCAACCAGTCAAAATGCAAGATACTGCAGCTGGGTCAGGCCAATCCTAGGTACAAATCCAGGCTGGGTGCAGAGTGGGTTCAGAGCAGCCCTAAAGAAAGAGACCTGGGGATGTTGGTTGCTGAGAAGCTCCCCAGGAGCCAGCAGTGTCTTCATACAGCCCAGAAGACAGCTGTGAGCTGGGCTGCATCCAGAGGAGTGTGGACAGCAGGGCAAGGGAGGGGAGTCTGGCCCTTGACTCTGCTCTGCTGAGACCTCACCTCAAATCCTGCCTCCATTCCTGGTGTCCCCAGCAGAAGGACACAGAGCTGTGGAGTGAGTCCAGAGGAGGCCACAAAGATGATCCAAGAGCTGGAGCAGATCTACTGTGAGCACAGGCTGAGGGAGCTAGGGGTGTTCAGCCTGGAAAGGAGAAGGCTCCAGGGCAACCTTGGAGCTGCTTGCCAATACCTGAAGGGATCCTGCAGGAAGGCTGCAGAAGGACTTTTCTTGAGGGTGTCTAGAGACAGGCCAAGGGGGAATGGTTTGAAGCTGAGAGGGAGAGCAGGGTTAGACTGGAGCTGAGGAAGAAGTTCTTCAGTAGGAGGGTGGTGAGACTCTGGAACAGGTCGCCCAGGGAGGCTGTGGCTGCCTCCTGCCTGCAGGTGTTCAAGTCTAGTTGGGAGGTGTCCTTGCCCATGGTGGGGAGGTTGGAGTAGATGTGCTCTGAGGTCCCTTCCAACCTGGGCCATTCTAGGATGATGAAGAGTTTATTCTTCTGCAGTAATTGCTACAGAACAACTGCTGTGGCTCACTGGGCACCTTTCTCTTGCAGGGAGATGGCACTGGAGTAGCCAGTATATACAGGGGACCTTTTGCAGATGAAAACTTCAAGCTGAAACACTCTGCCCCTGGGCTGCTCTCCATGGTGAGTGTAAAATAATGACATGATGGAGCTAAAAAGCTTTTTGGTACTTTCTCTCTGCCTTTTTCCTAACTGGATAAATTATTTGCCAGACAACAGAAATCTCTGCATTAGATACAAGGTCTGAAAGACATGCTTTATAATTCCTGGTCAGAAGGCTCCTCAGGGATTAATATGTTGAGTAACACAAAAGTCCTGATTCTGCTGCATCTTTTCTTAGTTAACTTTTGAAGGGCTGAGGCAGGCTCTGATCAGCTTTCAGAGTAGCTTACAGTTTCCATACAGTGGCAAGTGATGGAGTTTGTGGATGGCTTCTCTCTGGGAGTCTTGAAGGCCAGGTTGGATGAGGCCTTGAGCAGCTGAGTCTAGCTGAGAGGTGTCCATACCCAGGGTGGGGAGGTTGGAGTAGATGATCTGAGGTCTTTTCCAACCTGAGCCACTCTAGGATTCTGTGATTCTATGATCCAGTTCAAAACATGGCTCAGAGAGAGGTGGTGTGACACAGCTAATAACCAGTGTTCCACAGTGTGGGAGAAGGTATCCAGGCTGGCATTACCAGCTTTATGTTAATGTGGCCATGACTCTGTAGTTGTTCTGCTGGACCAAACCATGGCCTGCCCCAGCTGGATCCTTCCAGAGCTGGCTGAAAGGATCTTTCTAGAGATGGTTTCTTAGCAGAGCATAAATGCTCTGGGTGTTGCACTCAAATGTGAATTAACTGTTTCTGTGAGTCCTGTGCCAATCTGACTGTTACTTTTCTTATCCTGATCAGCACAACAGACACACTTCTTTGTTTTAATTATTCTCAGTAAACCTTCCACAGAGCAGACATCAGCTGCTTTTTTGTTTCTTTTCTGGGCTTGGCTTTTCCCAGGACAATGCTGCAGCCAGTAAGTAAGGACCAAAAAGTTCAGCCTTTTATCAGGAGCATGCTCTAGAACCCAGATTTCAGCATAGTCTTGTGCTGGACATGCTGTTGGAGACTTATAATAAATTGTTACTATGGCCCCTGTGCATGCTGGCATGAGCAGACCTGGTGATATGCCACATCCCAGCACAGAGCACTCCTGCAGATATGTGTCCTCCCTCCTTTGGGTTGTGTAGCAGTCAGCTAAAAATAAGGTAGGCTAGGCCTAGAAGAGCAGCTCTTTCCTACCTTCAGTTTTGGGAAGGCTCCAGGGCGACCCTAGAGCAGCCTTCCAGTACCTGAACGGGGCTACAGAAGAGCTGGGGAGGGACCTTTGACAAGGGCTGGGAGTGACAGGACCAGGGGGAATAGATTGAAGCTTGGGAAGGGGAGATTGAAACTGGAGATTAGGAAGAAATTCTTTAGTGTTAGGGTGGGGAGACACTGGAGCAGAGAGGTTGTGGATGGCCCCTCCCTGGAGGTGTTCAAGGCCAGGCTAGATGAAGCCTTGAGCAACCTGGGCTGGTGGGAGGTGTCCTTGCCCATGGCAGGGGTTTGGAACTGGATTCACAGATTCATAGAATACCAGGTTGGAGGGGACCTCAAGGATCATCCAGTCCAACCTTCCAGGGTAAGAATACAGTTGAAATGAGCTGGCCCAGCCCCTTGGCAAGCTGGGCCTTGACACTCTCTAATGTAGGAGAATCCAGCACCTCCCTGGGGAGCTTTATCCAATGTCCAGTAGTCCCAATGGTGAAAACATTTTTCCTGGCATCCAGTTGGAATCTCCCCAGTAGCAACTTCTCCCTATCACTCCTTATCTTTACCATGGGAGTCTGTACAAAAGGAGTCTCCCTCTTCAAGGGCAAATCCTGCCTGACAAACCTGGTGGCCTTCTATGAGCAGGTCACAACATTAATAGCTGAGGGGCAAGCAACTGATGTCATTTACCTGGACCCAAGCAAAGCCTTCANTCTGAAGTGGGCTACAAAAAAGCTGGGGAGGGGCTTCTTAGGCTGTCAGGTAGTGACAGGACTGGGGGGAATGGAGCAAAGCTGGAGGTGGGGAGATTCAGACTGGATGTGAGGAGGAAGTTCTTCAGCATGAGGGTGGTGAGAGCCTGGCAGGGAGGTGGTTGAGGCCCCTCCCTGAGGGTGTTTAAGGCCAGGCCGGATGAGGCTCTGGGCAGCCTGATCTAGGGTAGGGTGTCCCTGCCCATGGCAGGGGGGTTGGAACTGGATGATTTTTGTGGTCCCTTCCAACCCTGACTGATTCTGATTCATGACAGCCACCCTTTCTGTACTTGTACATGGTTATGAGGTCTCCCCTAAGCCCTCTCTTCCCAAGACTGAACAAACCCATTTCACTCAGCCTTCCTCCGTATGCCAGGGCTGCCAGTCCTCTGATCATTCTTGTGGCTCTTCTCTGGACCCTTTCCAGCCTGTTCCCATCCTTCCTGTATAGCAGGAATCTGTGCATAGTGCTCAAGGTTGAGCCTGCCCAGCACTTAGTAGAGTGGGACAATGACATCTTTATCCCTGCTGGTGATAGCCTGATTAATGCAACCCTGTTGACTTTCTTTGCCCCTGCAGCTCAGTATTCGCTCATCCTGAGCCTTTTCTCCACCAAGGCCTCCAGTCCCTCTCCACAAGGCTCCTCTTTAGTCGAGTGGCTCCCAGTCTGAGCTGCATTCCTGGGTTAGGTGTTCCCAGGTGCAAGACCCTACACTTGGCCTCATTAAACGTCATAGAGATGATCTTTAAGGTGCCTTTCAACCCAAACTGTTCTGAGTCTCTGAAGTCTGGAACTGGACACATTTGATCTTTTGCCCTTCTCACCCCCCAGGCAAACAGTGGCCCCAGTACCAACGGCTGTCAGTTTTTCATCACGTGCTCCAAGTGTGACTGGTTGGATGGCAAACATGTCGTGTTTGGTGAGTCCCTGCAGTGCAGCCTGCACTACCCCCTCACAGACACTCATAAAGCTGCCAGGGACTGCTGATTTCTCCCCTCCCCCCGGCCACCACTTATGACAGCAGAGGTGTCTGCAGGCAGACGTTGTTGGGGTGAAGCTTCGTTTGCACAGGCAGTGCATGGTGTGATAGAAAGGCAGCAAAACTGGTGAAGGATCTGGAGAACAGGGCTGCTGAGGAGCAGCTGAGGGAGCTGGGGCTGTTTCGTGTGGAGACGAGGAGGCTGAGGGCAGACCGCATTGCTCTCTACAGCTGCCTGAGGGGCAGTGGCAGTGAGGTGGGGGTAGGTCTCCTCTCCATAGTATCAAGTGATAGAATGAGAGGAAATGGCCTGAAATTGTGTCAGGGGAGGGTTAGGTTAGAGGAAAAAATTCTCTGCTGCAAGAGTGGAACAGCCCAGAAGGATGGTGGAGTCAACATCCCTGGAGGGGTTCCTAAAAGCTGTGGACATGGCACTTGGGGATATGGTTTAACGGCCGTGGTGGTGCTGGGCGATGGACTGGACTTAGTGATCTGGAACAATTCATGTCAGGGCAGAAGGGACAGATGAGCAAAGGAATGATTTTCCTCTCCACTGTTGGGGAGGAAACCAATCTAGTGATTTTTCCTGTAGTGCCACATGAACTTGTAGGGTTTCAAGGCCAGACTTTAAGCTGGTGTCCTCCTTACCACTTGCTCTGATTCTTAAGTAGCACTGACATTGTTCATAGTGGGTTTTGTGTCCTTACAGAGGCTGTGTTGGTAGCACAGCTGGAATCTCAAACCCTAGATTCTACACATCACCCCTGCAATGGGAAAGTGTGCTTGGTCTCTTTGAACATGCAAAGTGTATTAAGAGGGCTTGTTTCTTTTATCAGTTTAGGGATAGGTGATGAACCCTGAAGTGTCCCCAGCATAAGAAGGACATGAAACTGTTGTAGCAAGTCCGGAGAAGGGCCACAAAGATGAACCAAGGGCTGGAGCACTTCTGCTGTGAGGACAGACTGAGGGAGCTGGGGATATTCAGCCTGGAGAAGAGAAGACTCCAGGGGGACCTTATTGCTGCCTGCTAGTACCCGAAGGGTTGCTACAGGAAGGCTGCAGAATGACTTCTCATGAGGATGTCTAAAGACAGGACAAGAGGGAATAGTTTGAAGCTGAGACAGCAGGATTTGTCTGAATCTGAGGAACAAGTCCTTCAGTAGGAGGGTGGTGAGAATGTGGAACAGGTTGCCCAGGGAGGTTGTAGCTGCCTCCTCCCTGGAGGTGTTCAAGGCCAGGTTGGCCGAGGCCTTGAGCAGCTGAGTTGAGAGATGTCCTTGCCCATAGTGGGGAGGTTGGAGTAGATGATTTCAGAGGTCCCTTCCAACCTGAGCCATTCTGTGTGTACAGTAGCTGTGTGCTGCACAAGACTTTTGAGGAGAAATAAAAATGCACATACCTGTGATGAGTGGTGGGGAGCAAAGGTGAAGCTGGGCTGTGCTGAAGTGCATTTATTTTCTTGTTCTAGGTAAAATCGTTGATGGGCTGCTGGTCATGAGAAAAATTGAAGTAAGTTGAATTTGTGTCTTTGACTGTGCATGTCCACATTGGAGAATCATGTGGAGGACTAATTAACCTGGATTGTTCTGTTCTCTCCCACTGTCTGGTTTCAGTATACTAAGGAATAGCAGCATTGATAACTTCTTGTGGGTTGTCTTCATTCTAGAATAGCAGCAATCTGTGGAGGCAAAGCTGGGCTGCATCCAGAGGAGTGTGGACAGCAGGGCAAGGGAGGGGAGTCTGGCCCTTGACTCTGCTCTGCTGAGACCTCACCTCAAATCCTGCCTCCATTCCTGGTGTCCCCAGCAGAAGGACACAGAGCTGTGGAGTGAGTCCAGAGGAGGCCACAAAGATGATCCAAGAGCTGGAGCAGCTCTGCCATGAGGACAGGCTGAGGGAGCTGGGGATGTGCAGCCTGGAGAGGAGAAGGCTCCAGGGCAACCTTGGAGCTGCCTGCCAGTGCCTGAAGGGATGCTAGAGGAAGGCTGCAGAGGGACTTTTCCTGAGGGTGTCTAGAGACAGGCCAAGGGGGAATGGTTTGAAGCTGTGGTTGTGGCTGCCTGTTCCCTGGGGTTGTTCAAGGCCAAGTTAGATGAGGCCTTGAGCAGCTCAGTCTAGTTGTGAGGAGTCCCTACCCATGGTGGAGAGATTGGAGCAGATGATCTCTGAGGTCACTTCCAACTTGAGCCACTCTAGGATTCTACAACACCAACTGCATGGCACACACATGGGGTCACGTGCACAAGAGCTTCTAATCTAAATCTAGAGAGTGGGGCAGACATAGAGCTGACAACTGTGAGACTGAGAAAAAGTCCCACACAAGGAACTGTACAGCATGATACAACCCATGTGCTGGTAGCCCTCTTGGCCAGAAGCACTGATGGGAGTGTTGTGGTGCACCTGCTTTGTGCATCACTGTAGAGAGGGGCAAGTTAAAGGAAATAAGAGGCTCAGAAAAAAGTAGCCTATTGCAGCAGAATGAGATTCAGAAGGAGGATTGCTCTGTGAGTGGCTTGTGTGCAGATTCCTTTGGCAGGAGCCTATGAGGAAAATGGGGACAGTCTCTTGAGCAGGGCTTGCTGTGACAAGACAAGGGGTGATGGTTTGAAACGAAAAGAGGGAAATTTAGAGTGGAGAGAAGGGAGAATCTATTATGCTGAGGGTGGTGATACACTGACACAGGTTGCCCAGAGAGGTGGGAGATGCCTCTTCACTGGAACTATTCCTGGTCAGGTTGGAACAGGATTACAATCAACCTGCTTTGGTTGAAGATGTCCCTGCTGACTGCAGTGGGGTTGGATTAGATGACCTTTAAATGTCCTTTCCAACCACAACCATTATGTGATTCTATCATTATGTACAAATGCAAGTTTGCTTTGCACGTGGAACTGTAATTGGTAGCTTTAAAGATTTAAGCCAGAGCAACCTCAAGTAGTGTGATACCTGTGCTGTATCTTATGAGGAGCTCTCCAGTTTTTGCTGTGTTCCTCCCCTTCCATCCAAAGGATTAGAGTCTGGTCTGTATCCCAAACCTCTGCACACAATAGTTCTCTGCCAAAAGTGTGACAGTGCTTCTGTGTTACTCAGAGCTGTGTCAGGGTTTCCCTGTTGCTGATGTTGCACAGACACCTCTTCTCCAGCCTTCAAGCACCTGTCACTCCCAGGATTTGCTGTGGTTTTATAAGGTATTTGTTTGTCTCCAGAATGTGCCTACAGGTCCAAATAACAAACCCAAGCTGCCAGTTGTGATCTCTCAGTGTGGGGAAATGTAAAGCAGAGACTGGTAAGTCTTAGTCTTTACAGGCACCCAGTGCCATCTCCTTACTTCTCTCTTGACTCATTTTCACGTTCACTTGAGCCTGCAGAGAGCAGACTCATCTCAGTGAGACACCAGAACATGCTTCTCTAACAGCATTAGGTTTTGCCACCTAATTGAACTGGCTTCCCTCTGAGCTAGAGAAACGTGAAAGGCAGTGCTTGAGGGGTAAGATTTTGCAGCTGCAGTCAAGGGGAAGGTGGTTTGTGGGAGCTGTGCCTCGAGTGGGGCTAGGCTGCCTTGAAGACTTCAGAAACTAGTGGATGCCAGGGACGTGCAGCAGGAATCCAGCTGGTGTTACCCAGGCAGTCTGAAGGGTGGGAAGCTTCACTTAGCCCTGTTAGTTGGTGAACTCTGGTTTCTACTGAAAGCAGAGCATCTGTGTGCAGGGCAGGTAGAGATCAAGAAAAGACATGGACAGAGAGAGGACTTGAGCCTGCTTGCTCAGTACAGCTGCAGGACTGCCACCACTGAAGGGCCAAGAAGCTGTCATCTTACATGGTCTTAACTAGCGCTGTGCTCATCTGAAGGAGGAGGTTTCCAGGGTTTACTGCTGTTCAGGCTTTGTTTTGGTTAAAGCAATGGGCTCAGGGCAGAGCTCAGGCTAACACGGAGTGTTCCCTCTCCATTTGCCTGCCCATTTCACTGTAAAAATACAAACATTTAAACTAATCTGTCTGGATTTCAGTAGGTCAGCCTGTCAGAAATCTGCTGTATTGGCCTTTCTGCTTGCAGATTTTAAAAATTTTGACCTTTCATTAAATAATGTCCAAAGACATCTGGAATTGCCCACAAAGCTGCCTTCCCCACATCTGTAAGGAAGTCTTTCAGATCTGCAGTGCAAACTCCTGTCTGATGAAGTGACAACAGGAAATGGAATTGTTGTTTGATTTCCCTTTTTAACAGGCTTTCTTGCACATGAGCTTTGCTGATGGGTCAGGTCCCCTTCAGGGTTGTGCCCAGGCCTAGACTTGACATTTGGAGAACACAAATCTCTGGCCAATACCCAACTTGAGACCGGAAGCTTTTCATTTCTAGTTATGAGGCTAGTGCCATTCCCAGGCAGGTCTGAGCAGCTGCTTTTCTGCACCCTCCTGGCAAGATCCTTTAAAGTCAGACAGGAGAAACAGGCACTCTTGGTTTGGAGGTAGTTGCAGATACCTGGCATGGAGACACAGGAGGGCTCCTAAGTCCTCCAGCTCAGACTTAAGGTGAGCATGCAGCAGTTAAATGCCTTGAGCCTTGCTGTATCAGCATTCAGGGTCACTGCAGAGCTTGCTGTTGCAGGATGTGATGCAAATGTCTGTCCAGCACTTTGGACCTCTTTCTTCTCTGTTTCAGTGTTCCTTCACTGGTGGTTAGGCCTCTGCTGGCCCCATGCAGTTGCAGCTCCAGCCAGTTCTCCTACTGCCCCAGTCCTCTCTGCAGGCCACATCTCCACTCTGGACACTCTTCTGAAATGATTTAATAGCTGACATCTGTCTCCTGGGGGTTTCTGTTTTGAAATGTAAATAAAGAGTTTTGTTACATCTGTGTGCAGCACGCATCAGTTACTGTGTTTGGGAGCAGATTCCTCTTCAGGTGAGGATGGCTGGAGTGTTTCCAGCAAGGTCCACCAGCCCCAGCTGGTTCTGTAGGGAATGTTTTCTGAGCCTGCTGTTGAGGGTCACTGCTGCTAGGTGTTTGCAGAATGGGAAAGAAGGGGTGAAGGGAGCATGACAGGGCTGTGTTTCATCAGCTCCTTTACTCAAGGCTGCCTGGCAGATAGGTTCTTGGCATGTCAGAAGCTTAGGAAGTGTGGGTTAGATGAGTGGGCAGTGAGGTGGATTGAGAGCTGGCTGAACAACAGAGCTCAGACATTTGTGATCAGCAGTGCAGTCTAGTTGGGGGCCTGTAGCTCATGATGTTCTCCAAAGGTCAGTCAGTACAGGGTCCAGTCTTGTTCAGTATATTCATCAGTGACCTGGATGAAGGAACAGTGCACTCTGGGTCAGTTTGCTGATGAGACACAACTGGGAGCAGTGGCTGTGCTGCCATCCAGCCATGCCTGGCCAGGTTGAAGAGCTGGGCAGAGGAACCTCATGAAATTCAACAAGGGCAAGCATAGGATCCTGCACCTGGGGAGAAACAACCTCCTGCACCAGGACAGGTGAGAGAGGGCCTGCTGAAAAGCAGCTCCAAGGAGAAGGACCTGGGAGTCCTGGTAGACAAGTTCACTATGAGCCAGCAATGTGCCTGCATGCCTCAAGATGGCCAATGGTATCCTGGGTGCATTAAGAAGAGTGTGGCCAGCAGGTCAAGGGAGGTTCTCCTTTCCCTCTCCTTTGCCCTAGTGAGACTACAGCTGAAGTCCTGGGTCCTGAGCTTCCCAGTTGAAGAAAGAAAAACTATGGGAGAGAGTCCATTGGAGGCTATGAAGATGCTGAGGGGCCTGGAGCATCTCTCTGAGGAGGAAAGGCTGAAGGACCTGAGACTTGAGCCTGGAGAACAACAGCCTGAGAGGGTATCTTCTCAACACTTGCCAATGTCTAAAGGGCAGGTGTCAAAAGGATTAGGTCAGACTCAGGTGATGCCTAGTAACAGGACATGGGTCAGTGGATGCAAACCGAAACCCAGGAGGTACCATCAGAACCAGAGGAAGAACATCTTTGCTGTGAGGGTGCCAGAGCCCTGGAGTAGGCTGCCCAGAGAGGTTGTGGAGTCCCCTCCTGGGCAGCCTGCTGTGGGTGACCCTGCTTTAGCAGGTGGTTGGACTGGATGATCCCTGGAGGTTCCTTACAACCACTGTGATTTTGTGACCTTGGGACTCCAGAACTTTTCTATAGGCAGCTTTACGGAAGCACAAGAAATCAGCATGGCACAGACTTCTATCCCCATGAGTCTGCTGGTTTCTGAGGTGAATTAGTTGTGAACAAGCATTTATAAAACCCTTCCTGGCCCATCCTGGCACTAGGCTGTTACAGGAATTCACCTGGGGGTACAGGGATGTGAGCAGGGCTTTGGGCTAGGAAGCAGAGAATGGCTGTGCTGTAGGTGTGGAATTCAGGGCTCCTCATTCTGCATGGTTACAAGGAGCACAGCCAAGGCTGCAGGCTGGTGGAAAAACTCTTCCAAAATGGAGTTGCTAGTTCAGCTGTCTGCTAGGAGCAAGAAAACTCCTCTCATAGGGGTTAGGCTACAGAGTAGGGTTTCTCATTTGGCAGGTTAAGCATAAAGGAGTTTGGACAAATTCTGCTGTGTCACCTGCATGCCTTTCATCCCATCTAGATGTATCTCATCACTGCTTGGGCAGCAGGAATGCCTTGTGTGGGGCTGTCTCAAGGAGGTGCAGTCCATGCACTTCATTTGTGCTTTCCCCAGTGCTGGGCAGTAATCACTGATGTGCTGGAGGACCAGCCCCACAGGCATGTTTTGGTGTGCTTGTTTATTTCATGGCTGATGGAAGTCCTTGAAGACTTTCCAGGTCTCTGTTCCTGGGACTGCAGAGCTGCTGAGGACACTCATGCTCACTTCTCTCCAGCCCAAGGCATCTCACCTTCTTGTACCTGCAGAACACCAAATGATGAACACAAAGCACACACCACCATCCCTTTCCTCTCCGTCTGCAGAAAAACTTTGCAGAAGGCTCTTCCCTGTGAGATGAAGGTTGAAGATTCCCAATAGAGAGGTAAAAACTGGACTCAGATGACTGCTGTCAGGTAGAGATGACCAAAAAGAGCCATTCAGATCCTGGTCCTGCTAAGGAAGTGTGTCCAGATGGCCCTTCCCTGTCAGGTTTAGGCAGGAGCTTGGCTCTGGACAATTCCAAGTTGCTGTGTCTGCTGGCTCCAGCACTGGGGTTTGCACTTCTGGCTGTGGGTACCCAAATTCACTGCCCTTCTTCAGCACTGAATCCAGCTCCTCTCTAGGTCCAGGCTCAGCAGTACTTCCTCAGCCTGATGTATCCGTGTCTCTGTCACCAGCTCATCACCCTGCCTGCAAAGCAGGGGTCACAGGGCTGCCCCAAATTAACAGCAGCCAGTTCCTACAATCTCTCTGAAAGTTGTTCCCACGGTTAACTGTATCTGCCTGCGTTGCTCTTTGATGCTGAACCCTTCAGTTATGTTGTGTGTAACAAGTCCTTGATTCATCTGAGGATAAGATTAGCCTCTGGGCCCTGCAGTGTTGTGTCATCATCCCCCCCTGTCCAAATGAGTGCCATCATGAGTAGTCATCAGGTGGCCCACATTTTCTCCTGTAGCTGCATGGCCCCAACATCCTCACAGGCTTCATCACTGAGATTTGATCTTTTCTCCACAGTTTTCTCCCTCTAGGGTCCCTCACGTCGTAGATTCCCTATTTCCCATGGTAGTTTAACATCCATTTTTCAAAGGACATACAAAGCATCATCCAGTTTTGATGTCATTGTGGTTTCAAGGTCACAATCCTGACGTAGATCCCTTGTGGAATTGTATTGTTTTAAAGCTCTCTCCTTCATTAGCCATTGGGGATCTCAAAGAGAAGTTACCAAGATAGCTCGACAAGGTCCTGTGTCCCTAACCCTAGCTGTGGTAGGTTGAACCTGACCCCATCAAAGAGGCCCAGGTTGGGGAGGGGCAGGTAATGTGGGTGTTCTGGTAGGCCTAAACAGGCCAAATGAGGCTTGTACATGCCCTGGCTTGCCCAGACATGTTTTTCTGCTCTCCTTCCTTCTGTTTTGGGGAGAGCAACCGCAGGAAAGAGGACGAAGAATCTGGAGCCACTAAGTCTGGGGTCTGTGGCCTCCCCAGACCCTGTGGTAAACAAGGTACACAGGGTTGCCTTGTGCAAGGCTGTGTTCTGCCCTAAAAAGGGTAAAGCAAGCCTGTGGCTTCACCTAATATGGTGAATCTTGGCTAACTGCCATTTGATTGGCTATCCTGTGTCCAAAGGCCCATTAGTCTTGGGCTGTATGAATACAAGATGATGAGCAGGGAGCACAGGGTGTGCTTTGCCATTACAAGGTGTGGCTGCTATTGCATCTGTGCTCCACTATTGTATCTGCTCTATCCATNTGGAGGGGATTAGAAGGAAAGTGGTTAGTGAATTCAGTCAGCAGAGAGGAGAAGTTCAGAAGCTGCTATACAGCCCCAGACGCTGTGCCCCAGAGAGTGCAACAAGCCCAACTGAGACTGCGACAAGCCCAAGTGGTTTATCTTTTGTTTTGAGTACTTACTCCTAAACATCTCAGCAAGCCTATGAGTGAAGTAGACATCACCATTGTTTCCTTTTCACAGCCTATAATATAATTTTCTTTATTAAAATATTCCAATTAGCCTTAAACCAGCACAACCCCGAAGCCTGGGGAAACTCCAAAGCCTCTAATGGCTACCAACAGCAACCCCACCACGAGCTTTGGGTACTATGGGATACTGTGATACTGTGATAATATTTTTGTGAGTAAATACCAAAAGCCTCTTGTAATTATTAATTGCCTTCTGCCATAAGCAGAAAGGAGCTCCTTGCGTCCATATAGTGAGCGGAGTACTGACCACAAGCAGTACTGACAGCAAAGCCTTCTCTGCCAGTTTGAGTTCAATTAATGTGTATATATTTAATAGTTAATCCTAGATCCTATAATAACCTGTATATAGTTTCCATAAATGATGCAAGAACCTGTTATTATTACTAAATTGGTGATTGGGGTGATGCGAGTTCTGAATATTTAATAAACTATATTAATATTTGTAAAATATCATCTCGCAGTAATTATTTACCCCTTCCACTACATCTGGCGCAGCGAAACAAGGGTGTGCACAATAATGGAAACATTGCATAATTTGGGATATAAAATAACAGGTTTGGATCTGGAATAGGCAGCTAAAAATTGCCGGCAGCCCAGAATCTTCCTTGAAAAACTCATAGCAAACCCTCAGGAAAATCACGCTTTAATCCTGGCTACCTGCTTAGTGCAAACACTAAGGGAGCTAAAAAATGCGGATGAAAAAAATCCTGAGTCTGGAAAGAGAACTTAAAAACCTAAAAAGACAAAATAAGAGGCTTTTTGATTTAGTTTCTCTGCATATTTTGCAAGCTGCAAAAGCAGCTTGTTTTTCTCTACCGTCTCCCCAAGCTGAGAGTGGGGGGGTGGGGGGGTGTGTGCGTGGAGGTATTTACTCACGCATTAGCAAAAACAATGGAATCGGCTCTGCCTTCAGCGGGAAAACCATTAGCGTCCTATTCAGCTGAAAACAGCTTCAATTCAGCTAGAAGCCAGGACGAAAAGGCTTCAAGGCGCCTAGCAGCCTCCAAGGAGAGGAAAAGTTGCCTGAAAATTTTCCTGCCGCTACAGCCGCAGCTGTTTCCTCCAAGATGCGAGGAAAGGCTCAAAGCAGCCAGGAGGGAAGAGGCATCGGCTTTCCGAAGCCCAGAGGCATCTGCTCTGCGAGCCTTCGCAGGTGCAATGCAACCACCCGCACCGATGCGCCCAGCTCAGCCTGTTCGCCGAGCCCCGCCAAGACAGCAAACTGGCAAAATGCAGCCTTAAAGGCA